>VZTN01015658.1:8650-34885 GCA_013400515.1 Erpornis zantholeuca | reverse complement strand
AATTCACCCCTGCTGTTTTTGGGGAATTTAGGGACAATTCACCCCTGGGATTTTTGGGGAATTCAGGGACAATTCACCCCTGCTGTTTTTGGAGAGCAGGAATTGTGCTCCGGGGGCGCTGAGATCCATGACCTCAGTTTGCAGGCCTGACTTTGGCGTGGCTGGGAGGGATTAAATCCCGGGTGGATCTAAATTTAGCAGGGCAGGGACGATCCCAGGCCGGCTCTAAGCCGGTTTAACTCCACCACCGAAGGGAGGATCCCTTCCCTTCCCTCAGCTCCTCTGGATCAAACCCCCACGGGATGAATCCCTCCCTCAGTGTGGGAGCCGGGAGCTTTTGTGGCCTCTCCCGAGCGAAACCAGCGAGGAAGTGCCATGAAAAGCCAAGATCCGCCCTCCCTTCCTCCCCCTGGAATCCTCAATGCCACATCTGTGCGTGAAGCCCACGGAGGCATCAAAGTGCTGGGAAAGGGGGGAGGAAAAGCACCCCCCCGGGAAAAGAGGGGCATAAAGACATGAATCATCAAAGCTGCATCCCCACGGCTCCGAAAAAAGCAAAGGGGGTTCTGGAAAAGTTGGAGGAGAGGGGGAAAAAAATGGGTGTTGAGGATAGAAAGGAGCGCAGGGGATGAGGAGGGAATGGGTCAGGGATAGCTGGAAAGGCTTGTGTGCGTTTGTGGGAATGTAGAAACCTTGAGCTCAGCTGCAAAACCTTCATAAATATGATTTGTATTTGTATTTATTGATAGTTTTAGGTTTTGGGGAAAGGTTCTTCCCAAAAGGGTGATGGGTGCTGGGCACTGCCCAGGCTCCCCAGGGAATGGGCACAGCCCCAAGGCTGCCAGAGCTCCAGGAGTGTTTGGGCAGCACTGCCAGGGATGCCCAGGGTGGGATTTTGGGGTCACTGCCAGGGAAGGCCAGGGTGGGATTTTGGGGTCACTGCCAGGGAAGGCCAGGGTGGGATTTTGGGGTCACTGCCAGGGATGGACAGGGTGGGATTTTGGGGTGTCTCTGCAGGGATGGAGCTGGATTGGGTGATCCTCATGGATCCCTTCCCACTCAGGATATTCCATGATTTTCCAGCTCTCTGATAATTCCACTGTTCATTTCCACCCCGTGGCTCTCTGCCCCGGACTCTGCCATTCTCCATTCCTGACAGGGTGCCCAGACACAAGGATCTCGCTCTGGCCTCAACTTTAAGCCTCTTTATTTCAGGGACAGGCTCAGGGGACACCGAGAAATAGGATTTGTTCCTTTTTAATCCCTGACGGGAGCAGCTCAGGGAGCCCAGGGGGAGGTTCAGGGACACAAACAAGGGACACCTGCCCCATGGTGGGGGAGCCATTCTTTTATCCCAGGACAGATCCAGGAACTTTTCCTAACTGGAAATTCCTCCTGTGCACCAGGGAAAACCCTAAATCCTGTCCCTATCAGGAGGGGTTGGAATTAAATCATCTCCCAGTTCCCTTCCAACCCAAACCATTCCATGGTGATCCTAAAGCACTGGCAATGCTTAAAGCTGCTCTGGGAATATTTTACCTCAGTGATTCCACATATTAAATCAGAAAAAAAAAAAAAGGGAGACAAACCTGAAAGATTTGGGATTTGAGAAACTTCTCTTTATTTCTTCTTGCCCTGGAAGTGCTGGAAGTCTAAAGGCAGTGAAAAAGGAAATGGGGGAAAAGAGGGAGTAAGAGAAAAAGGAAGATAAATAAGTTTTATTGGCCTAAACACGAAGTTTTTAGAACTAGAATTGGTCTAGAACTTCAGAACTGTTTAGCTGGAGTGTTTTCTCCTCCTTTCCGTGTGATGTGCAACTTCCACTGGCAGCTCTCAGCAGCAGCAGAGGATGGACATAAAAAAGTATAAATGAGATTTTCTTTGCTTGATCAGTTTTAGGATTTTTTTTTAAATTTTATTTTTCCGTTTTTTTTTTTTTCTTCTTTTAGGGGTTTTCAGGTTTTTTGCAGGGCTGATGATGAAAAGAAAGGACCTGTCCCACTGCAGGGTGGGCAATAAAAAGTTTCTTTTTGCCCTGTAAGATAATGGTAAAAAAACCTTAAAATTATGAGGAGGAATGGAGTTGAAGGAGAAGAGATTTAAGTCGGATTTATGGAAGGAATTGCTGTCTGGGAGGGTGGCTCAGGGCTGGGCTGGAATTGCCAGAGCAGCTGTGGCTGCCCCTGGATCCCTGGCAGTGCCCAAGGCCAGGCTGGACATTGGGGCTGGGAGCAGCCTGGGGCAGTGGGAGGTGTCCTTGGGATGGGAATGGGGTGGGAATGGGATGGGATTTAAGCTCCCTCCCAATCCCATTCTGAGATTTTCTGATTCTTACTCAAATCCTGGGCATTCCAATCCACTCCTGTTTGAACTTTCTGGAACAAACAGATCCAGGAATGTTGCTTCCAGCCTGGCAGGAACCTCCAACCCTTCCTGCTCTGCCTGGAAAGGGCCCATGCTCTGTGTCTCCTCAGGAATATTGGCTCTGTGTTCTTGGAGAAACCCTGGCTGTAAATTAACTGTGTGCACACACAGCAATGTCTATAAAAATATAATTCAATTACGTTCCAGTATTTCAATTCTGCCTTTCAAACAATGCCCCAAACTGGAGGGAATAATGTCCTTTCATTTCTATTCATCTCAGCCTTGTCAAGGACATGACTTACTGCCTGTACTTTGATATTGCTATTAAATTATTTGGTTTCGTCTGCGTTTCCAGTAATCCCTAAAGCCAATCGTGACATTTCCTCAATTCCATATATCCAGCCTAAATACCTCTATTTGTCTCACTGTAATTATGACGTGGTGGCAGTGGATTTTTTTATTTATTTTTTTTTCCCCTGGCTGCTCCAAGAATGACAGATGGATATTTTTTTTTTTCCTCCCAGTGCCATTCCAGTCTCAGCTCCCCACCCCGGGCAGGAGCAGGGACTCCACACCTTCAAATTCCCTCAGCATCTTTATCAGATCCTTGAATGAATCCCAGCGTGGTTTTGGGTGAGATGGGACCTTAAGGATAATCCCACTCCACTCCCCATCCCAGGTTGCTCCAAACCCCATCCAACCCAGAGTATTCCAAGGACGGAGCAGCCACAGCTTCTCTGCTCCAAGTGCTTGGCAGCCGGCTCTAATTAAGGTTGTTAACGACGACTTAATGAGTGCTTGCTTTGTGCTCAGTCTCAGCAAGTCTTGCCCCAGCCATTAATCAAGGGCAGGGTGTGTTTCCTGCTGGTTTAGCACCCCGTGAGGACCGGGCTATGCTGGAGCCATTAATTATTAATTTCCTAATCAATCTCCATCCATCTGCCACCGGTGCCTGACTCGACTTTAAAAAAAAATGGATGCAATAACCATTGTAAAGCCCTGGTGGTGCCCGGAGCAGCAGGGTCGGGTGTTGTGACCTGCTGTCATTCCAAGGGCACTTTGTCACCCCCGCTGCCTTCCCAGGCGGCTCTGAAAATCCTGGGATGAGGCAGCACCGCTCCCGCACGGAAGCCTCTGAATGGGAGCTCCTTTTCCCAAGGCTGCAGCTGCGGCGTGAATGGGAGCGGGGAGGATCCCCTCGGATCAGTAGGGCCTTGTTCTGCCAGGGGAGGAGCTCCCGGGGGCTCTGCCGCTCTCTTTGTCCCCTGCCAAGCCGAGCCTGACTCCCAAATGTCCGACTCCCAAAGGGCGGCGGGGATGCGGAGCCCTGCGGGTGTGGAGCCGCTCTCGTGGTGCCCAAAGGAGGAAAGCTTGCTCCAGGCAAGTTTTGGGAATAATTCCCAGAGCTTGCTCATGGTTTTTGATAGTTTTTGTTATTCCTAGCAGGGTTCAAGGAAAGTTTCCACCGGGAATGTTGCCTGGCTGAGGCTCTGCTGGGGTGGACGCTGTGGTTTGGAGGAGCTTTGCTGGCCAAAGCTCCACGGCCCAGGGTTGGCCTCGTTAATCCTGGAAGTCACCTTGGATGGACCTCGGCTTGGGAAGTGGCTCTGGGGCTGATAACAGACCCCATTTAGTGCTGACTCCTTCTGGCAGGGATGGTTTGGTTGCATTTGGGATTCTTGGGATCTGTGGGGTTTCACACACGAGGCTCTCCCATGTCTCCATGAGTTTTGGTGTTGGGGTGCTGTGCTGGCTCTGAGGCTTAAAGTCCCAAACTAGGACTGAACACAGATGAATAAAATCCATCTCTCTTTGATTCCACGTGGCAACCCTGGGATCAGTCAGGGCTGAGGGATGAAGGGATTGAGATCAGCACTGGAAGAAAGCCTTGGGAATGTTGGTGGGTGAGAGGTGGACATCTCCATCCCAGAACCCCCCAAAGCCCTGGGCTGATGCCTCAGTGTGGGCAGCAGGAAATGCAGGATTCTGCCCCTGAGCTCAGTGAGGCCCCACCTGCAGAGCTGCTCCAGCCCTGGGGACACAGCAGGACCTGGAGCTGCTGGAGAAAATCCAGAGGAATCCATGGAGCTGTTCCCAGGGCTGGAGCTGCTCTGGAGCCAGGCTGGGAGAGCTGGGAATGTTCACCTGGAGAAGAGAAGGATCCAGGGAGAGCTCAGAGCCCCTCAGGGCTCCAGGAGAGCTGGAGAGGGACTGGGGACAAGGCATGGAGGGACAGGACACAGGGAATGGATCCCAGTGCCAGAGGGCAGGGATGGGTGGGAGATTGGGAATTGGGAATTGCTGTCTGGGAGGGTGGCTCAGGGCTGGGCTGGAATTGCCAGAGCAGCTGTGGCTGCCCCTGGATCCCTGGCAGTGCCCAAGGCCAGGCTGGACATTGGGGCTGGGAGCAGCCTGGGACAGTGGGAGGTGTCCCTGCCCATGGAATGGGTGACATTGGATGGGATTTTAGTTCCCTTCCAACCCAACCCATTCCAGGATTTCATATCCCAGCTGGAGCTGCTGGGATCACATGCTGCATCTCCTGGTTGGAATTCAGTTCTGCTCCATGGTTTAGAAATGCAAATGATGGCTAAGCACGTGGGCTGTCCTTTGGGATCCCATCTCCTGTCCATCCCTAACAGGAGCCAGCAGGAGCCTTTCCAGCAGAATGCGGAACGAGGCTGCAGGGACAGATCCCTGAGAGCCAGGAAAGATCCATTTTCTGCCCCAGAGCTGGAGATTTAATAATCCTTCCACAATATTTTTGGGATAATCATCAGCTGTGAGAATCACTCTGGTTCATCCTGTCAGCTTTATAAATGTCTCTTCCATCTCTTAATTTTTTAAAACTCCTTGCTGGTGAATCCCAGCGTTCAGGATTGTGCTGCACATGAAAGTTTACAAATACCTAAATAAAAGGGAGAAGAAATCCATTTTAGGCAGAGGATCAGGCCCGAATTCCAGTTTTCCTGGACATTTTTTAGGGATCTAAATGGATTTGCAGCAGGGTCAGGGCGAGGCTGGCACAGGTGAGTTGTTGAAAGTGGCACTTGGTGCCCATTCCCAGCTCCAGGCTCCTGCTGGACCTGTAAATCCTCATCCTGAAGGCAGGATTGGTGTCACCCATCTCCTGCCATCCAAATCCTGCCTGCCTGGATTAAAGTAGTCCCCGGAGCTGGCAGAGGGATGGAAAACTCCAGGGAGGATCTGCGTGAGGAGAGGCCTGAAGGCAGAGGGGAGGAGCTGCCTTTTGTCACCAGAACAGGGCAGGGACAGCTCTGACAGGACACTGAGCTCCATTCCCTGCCTCAAACCATCCCAAATTTTGGTCTTAATGAATATAAGCTTGGAAAATGTGGGAGAGAGGGATGGTGCAGCACCCCAGAGCAGCACAGCCCAGGAAGAGCTGTCCCTGCTGCTCCAAGGAATTTGTCATTGTGCCCTCGTTGGTGTCCCTGCTCTGAGGGGAGACTTGGCAGCTGCAAATTCCTGGGAGCACTTCGAGGTGTTCCCATGGATGGGGAGGGAGAGAATTCCAAGATGGAATTAAGGAGAGGAACTACCTGGTGAAGGAAACCTGCAGAAGCCCCACATGTCCTCTGCCCCTCTGCCCCGCTCAGGTGAGGCCTCATCTGCAGGGCCAGGTCCTTCTCTGGGATCCCTGGAGCTGCTGGAGTGATCCAGAGGAATCCACGAAGCTGCTCCAAGGACTGGAGCTGCTCTGGAGCCAGGCTGGGAGAGCTGGGAATGTTCTCATGGAGGAGAGAAGGATCCAGGGAGAGCTCAGAGACCCTAAAGGGCCTCCAGGAGAGGAGAGCTGGAGAGGGACTGGGGACAAGGGAGGGAGGGACAGGACACAGGGAATGGAGCCCAGTGCCAGAGGGCAGGGATGGGTGGGAGATTGGGAATTGGGAATTGCTGGCTGGGAGGGTGGCTCAGGGCTGGGCTAGAATTGCCAGAGCAGCTGTGGCTGCCCCTGGATCCCTGGCAGTGCCCAAGGCCAGGCTGGACATTGGGGCTGGGAGCAGCCTGGGGTAGTGGGAGGTGTCCCTGCCATGGCAGGGCTGGGAATGGGATCGATTTTAAAATCCTTCCCATCCAAACTATTCCATGATTCCGGGATTCCCAGGCTATAACTCCCCATCNGGAGATTGGGAATTGGGAATTGCTGTCTGGGAGGGTGGCTCAGGGCTGGGCTGGAATTGCCAGAGCAGCTGTGGCTGCCCCTGGATCCCTGGCAGTGCCCAAGGCCAGGCTGGACATTGGGGCTGGGAGCAGCCTGGGACAGTGGGAGGTGTCCCTGGGATGGGAATGGGATGGGATGGGATCGATTTTAAGGTCCTTCCCATCCAAACTATTCCATGATTCCGGGATTCCCAGGCTATAACTCCCCATCCTTTTCTCCTTTAGCAGAGAAATACCAAAGCAAAGGCTCATTGTTGCTGGAATATTGTGAATATTTGATCCTTTATCTACTCCACTGAGTCCTATTTGCTGAAAACCTCAATACCCTTCCTGAATTCCTCAATCTTTTTTTGATTTAATCTGGCTTCCCGGGGTTGGGGCTGCAGAAATCCAGGGATTTCTGTTGGGTTTTTTTTGGGATAGGAGGTGGAAGTGAAACGTGGGGGTGTAAACAAAGTAAAACTGCTGTATCCAAACCATCATTTCCATGCACTTTCTCTCTGGAGTGCTGGGATGAAAGGGATGTGTCGCAGCCTTTTTATCCCATCCCACTTTATTCCTGAAGGATCCGAAGGGATCCCTTTCATCTGCAGGATTGGGAGGCCATTATGGGAAGCAGCCCCACCAGGTTGGGTTGGCGTCGGTGCTTTTATCTCTTGCTCCGAGCTTTGAAGGATTATTCGTGGTTCCCTTGTTCCCTGTCTGGAGAGTTGATGGGAAGTGAGAGCAAAGAGCAGCTCCTCGCTGGAATTCTTCAGGAAAAATGATTAAACTCAGGAGAGAGGAGGGGAGAGGGAAACAGAGGCTGGCTGGATGATGGTGATGACCCCACAGGTTTTGGTTGTCCCTGGATTTTGGTTTTTGCCACCTTCTCCCAAAAAAAATCCTTTCTGCTTTCTCCTTAAGCAGAAAACATGGCACACATCCAAGTTTTCCAGCTGGAATCCCAAACCAGGGATCCATCAGGGGATGGAAGCAGAGCTCAGAAGGGTGTGAGCAAAGAGACCCTGACACAGTTGGCAGAGCTGCCTGGTTTGGGGTCTGGATCTTTAGCCATGAGCGCAATTCCTTTGTTTTAGATGACCTGGCCTGGGAATTCATGCTGGGAAGGGTTTGTGGAGCCCCAAACTGGGAGGAGCTGGAAGAGAGGACTTGGCTTGTAAATCTCTGCTCTCCTAAGGAGTTTCCCTCTGGAGGAAGGGAATGGCTGGAGCTGGGCCAGGGAGGGTCAGGCTGAGATCAGGGAAAGGTTCTGCTATTCCAGAGGGCGCTGGGCACTGCCCAGGCTCCCCAGGGAATGGGCACCGCGGGTCCTCAACAGTGACGGGGAGGCCACCCAGGCCCTCAATGGTCAGTGGGGAATTCCCTGTGCATCCCAGATCCTGGGCATCCCTGGGGTGGGATGGGCACAGCCAGGGGCAGCTGGGGCTGTCACTGCCTCAGCTGGGCTCAGGAGCTGCTCCTGCCATGGCACCCAGGGCTCTGCCTGCCAGGGAAACCTCCTGGGTCCTGAGGGAATGGCTGAGCTGGGCCAGGGAGGGTCAGGCTGAGATCAGGGAAAGGCTCTTCCCAAAAGGGTGCTGGGTGCTGGGCACTGCCCAGGCTCCCCAGGGAATGGGCACAGCCCCGAGGCTGCCAGAGCTCCAGGAGTGTTTGGGCAGCACTGCCAGGGATGGACAGGGTGGGGTTGTTGGGGGATCTGGGCAGGGACAGGAGCTGGGCTGGGTGATCCCATGGGTCCCTTCCCACTCAGGATATTCCACAGTTCTGATGTTCCCAGTTCTCCCTGTGCCAGGAAAGGTACAAAGGAAGCTCTTCCCGTTTTTTTTTTGTTCCCACTTCCAGATGCAGACAAGACAAATTCCTCGCGGGAGAAGCCCAAATAAAGCAAACTCTGCTTTTATGGCTGATTCTTGTATTTGCCTCTAGTGCTTGCTTTGTATTCCTTTAATATTGAAATAAGATTCCTATCTAAAGCAGAACACCCAGGAATATCTCTCTGTAATAACGAGGATGGGGATGTGATTTCGGAATGTAACGTTTTTATTGCCTTTCCCTTTTTATTACCATCTTTGCCGGCGTTCTTGGCCCACAGTGTCAATCCTTCACCTTTATGCTGGAGTTTATTTGGGATTGCTGCTTTTCCTGGCCTAGCAGGGGATATTTATACTTTGGCTCATCATTTATGCACTTTAAAGGATGCCTTGGAACACAGCCTGGATCCAGCAAGGGTGGATCCCTCACCACAGGGGACACGGGATGTCACAGCTCAGNTATTTATGGTATTTACGGTATTTATATTAATACGTATATTTATATTTATTATATTTATATTATTTCTATTTTATTTATTTTCTCCAATGAATTTCTGCCCTCTCCCTTTGTATGGAGCATTTGCATCTCTTCTATCCCATGGAAATACTTCATGGAAAAGGAGAGGGAAGTAGAGAGAGAATTAAATTTAATCACTTCTTTCCGAGAGCAGCAGCATCTTCCCATCAACCTGTGCTGGCTGACCCACAGCTGGTCATGGGATATTTTATGGGAATTATGGGAGTTAGGTGAGAGCTGCAGGTTGTACATCCCAGAGAGGGAAAAAACGCCTCTATCCTGGACTGTTGAGTCTCTCCATGGGCAAAGGGCAGTTGTCCCAGGGGAAATACCTGTCCTGATTCAAACTCCAGGGATTCATCCCTGCTGGCAGCCAAGCTCCTGGGAGTCCATGGCGGAGAAGGTGGATTAGGAGGGATGGATCATGGGCAGGATCTGACTTGAGGAGAACAGACTTCCTGTGCCAAAGAAGTTCTTCACTAATTCCTTTTCCCAGGGTTTCCAATCCATTCTGCTGGCACCTGTCCCACGCGTGACACTTCCCTTCCCAAATGTGGCTGCAGTGCAGAGCATCCATCAACCCCTGCTCCACCAATCCATCAATCCCTGCCTGCCCCTGCATGCCCAGGGAATGTGGCTGCCCCTGGATCCCTGGAAGTGTCCAAGGCCAGGCTGGACATTGGAACTTGGAGAAACCTGGGACAGTGGGAGGTGTCCCTGCCCACGGCAGGGGTGGCTCTGGATGGGCTTTGAGGTCCCTTCCCACCCAGACCATTCCATGATTTTGTGATTCCCTGGCTATTATTCTCCCTGCTTTTCTTTATCTTGCCCCCCTTTCCTTACTGGAACAACCAGTCAGGGCTGTGACAAAAACCAGTGAGTGCCAGGAGAAGGGGGAATGGCTTCCCACTGCCAGAGGGCAAGGATGGATTGGATATCAGGAAGGAATTCCTGGCTGGGAGGGTGGGCAGACCCTGGCACAGGTTGCCCAGAGCAGCTGTGGCTGCCCCTGGATCCCTGGCAGTGTCCAAGGCCAGGCTGGACACTGGGGCTTGGAGCAGCCTGGGGCAGTGGGAGGTGTCCCTGCCCATGGCAGGGGCTGGGATGAGATGATCTTTAAGATCCCTTCCATCCCAACCATTCCCTGATTCCGCGATTCCCGTTGTGTTTTGCAGCATCCCCTTCCATCAAGCTCCTCGTGGATGACCCCATCGTGGTGAACCCTGGAGAAGCCATCACCTTGGTGTGTGTGACCACCGGGGGGGAGCCGGCGCCCAGCCTGACCTGGGTGAGGTCTGCGGGGGTCCTGCCCGACAAGACAGTCCTGAACGGGGGCACTCTGACCATTCCTGCCATCACCTCCGAGGATTCCGGCACCTACAGTTGCATCGCCAACAACAACGTCGGCAATCCTGCGAAGAAGTCCACCAACATCATCGTAAGAGGTGAGTTCGGTTGGAAAACCACTGACTTTTCTTTTGGAAGATTATTCCAATCCTAGTCTGGCAACATTCAATGTTCAGTGCTCAAGGTTCACTGTTCAACATTCAATGTTCAATATTCAGTGTTCAGTGCTCAAGGTTCACAGTTCAACGTTCAACATTCAATGTTCAGTGCTAAAGGTTCACTGTTCAACGTTCAACGTTCAACATTCAATGTTCAGTGGCCAACATTCAATGGTCAACATTCACCATTCAATGTTCAACGTTCACTGTTCAACCTTCAACATCCAGCGTTCAGTGTTCAAGGTTCACTGCTTAACATTCAATGGTCAATGTTTGACATTCAGTGATCAACATTCAGCATTCAATGTTCAACATCCAGCGTTCAATGTTCAAGGTTCACTGTTTAACATTCAACGGTCAACGTTCAACATTCAGTGGCCAATGTTCAGTGTTCAATGTTCAGGATTCAACATTCAATGTTTGACATTCAGTGTTTGACATTCAGTGTTCAACATTCAATGTTCAACGTTCAGCATTCAATGTTCAATATTTGACATTCAAAGTTCAACATTCAACGTTCAGCATTCAACGTTCAACATTCCATGTTCAATGTTCAACGTTCCATGTTCAACATTCAACTTTCAATGTTCAGCATTCAATGTTCAACATTCCATGTTCTGCATTAAAATTTCAATGTTCAATGTTCAGCATTCAGTGTTCAACATTCAATGCTCAACGTTCCATGCTCAATGTTCCATGCTCAACGTTCCATGTTCAACGTTCAGCTTTCAATGTTCAGCATTCAGTGTTCAACATTCAATGCTTAATGTTCAGTGCTCAACGTTCCATGTTCAACATTCAATGTTCAGCATTCAACTTTCAATGCTCAGCATTAAATGTTGAACATTCCATGTCCAGCATTCTATGTTCAGCATTGAACTTTCAATGCTCAACATTCAGTGTTTAGTGTTCAGTGTTCAATGTTCAACATTCAGTGTTCAACGTTCAGCAGTCAATGTCCAATATTCAATGTTAAGCATTCAGTGTTCAACATTCAATGTTCAACATTCAAAGTTCAACGTTCAACATCCCATGTTCAACATTTAGCATTTGACTTTCAGTGTTCAACGTTCAACGGCAGTGGTGTCCTGTGTTTCCAAATGGTCCTGGTTGGACTAAATCTTGAAAGTCTCTTCCAGCCTTGTTGATTCTCTCATTCTGGGATTTCTGCTCATTTCTAATCAGTTATGGGATGAATTAGTGTTGGCTTCTGAGACCTCCAGAGCTCTCGTGCCAGGATCAAAGCCCTGAGGTGGAACAAGGGTGGTTTGGTGCCTTTTTGTGTTGGAGAGATGCAGCATCTTTTCCATGTGAACTGGAGAGAATTTGGTTTGTTCAGCCCTGAGGGATCTGAGGGGAGACCTCATTGTGATCTTCAACATCCTCCTGAGGAGCAGCTCTGATTTCTGCTCCCTGTGTGTGGACCCAGGGTGTGGCTGGAGCTGTTCCAGGGCAGGGTCAGCTTGGATAACAGGAAAAAGTCCTTCCCACAGGGAGTGCTGGGCACTGCCCAGGCTCCCCAGGGAATGTGCACAGCCCCGAGGCTGCCAGAGCTCCAGGAGCATTTGGGCAGCGCTGCCAGGGATGCCCAGGGTGGGATTGTTGGGGGGTCTGGACATTGTTGGGAGGTCTGGGATCCTTGTGGATCCCTTCCCGCTCAGGATATTCCATTATTCTATGAAATGATCACCAAAGGCTTTGGATGCATCCTGAGCTCCTGCAGAAGTCCTTGCCTCCTTCACCTCTTCCTTCCTCCTCATCGCCCGAAGCTGTTACTGAAATCAAGGCTGGGAATGTGCTCCCTGGTGGGGAGCTTTAGATTGATCCCTGGGCTTTAATTCCAGGAAATATCAGGAAAAATGTCTGTTCCAGGAGAGAATAAGAGGAGAGGGCTTGCACAACAGTCACCCCCAAGTGGAGGGAATCTCTCCCTGCTCATTTATTCCCTCCTGGAATTCTCCAGGGATGTGGGCATTTGGTTTGGATACAGAGCTGGATTGCTTGATTGGCATCATCAGAGAGGATTCATCTCCCTGAACCAAACACTTCATCTGAACCTCATTTTTCATATTATAATCTGGGAATGGGGGTGAAACATAAACTCCAAGCTATAGGAACTTGAAATAATAACCTGGGATTAATCAGCCTCGGAAAAAAAAGGGATAAAGAGCTGAGGTGTGAATACTTCATGGGAGCCACAATCCCTGCTCGCTTCTCATTCCCCAACATCTCCTGCTCTCCAGCAGGATGAGGAATTAGGAGCAATTTCTGTCCTGGGTGTCAGGGAGGGAGCCTTGGATCAGCCTGGGTCTGCAGGAGTGGATTGGAACAGATTTATTTGGAATATTGTGTTTGAATTTGAATTTCTGACATTTGGCTCTGGGGTTTTGGTGTCATCCCTTGGCTCAGGAACATTAATTTGCTGGGATTTACATGGGGGTGAGGTTGGGAAGGGGAGGTGAGAGTGGACAACAGCTTGGAACAAGGAAAAGGAGAGGAAGAACCTGGTGTGAAAAAAAACCCTTGATGTTTTAATTGACCCAGCAGACAGCACCAGCCAGCCCTGAGGAAAAACCACATCCCTAAATCCCCTCAGACACAAATTCCATGAGTCATGGCATAATGATAAAAATAATAATAATAAAAATATCCCCTCACGTTTTTATTTATAGAAGACGATGCCTGGGAGCCACAAGATGTTGAACAAAGTCTCATTAAAACACTCAAGGTGGTTTTATTTTCCTTTCTCTCTCTGCTCTGTGGCTCTATTAATGCTGTGAAGGGACCACAACAAGAAGAAGCCATTAAATAAATGAAGCTCAGCTCCTTTCTGGCCCCAGTTTTATTGTTTCCTCCTTATTATTTCTGTTAAATGGAAAAAACTCTCTTTTGGAAGGAAAAAAAAATCCTCATTCCAGTCTTGGATTTATCTTTGCTGGAAGTGATGCTGAGTTGAGGAGTGGAATATGAGAGAAAAGCAGAGTTTTGGGTTGACTTCTTGTGTTCATTTCTCAGCATTTTGCCTCATTTCTCTCTCCACTTTGGCTCATTTTGCTGTCGTGGGTCAGGATTTTCACACAGCAGCTGAGGAGAGAGGAGAATTTGCTGGAAATAGAAACTTCTAAGGCAGGCAGGAGAAGCATTTGGTAAATGGAGCTCACATCTTGTGTCAGGTGCACCCTGAATCCCAGGATTAGACAATAATCCCCTAATCTGCCCCAGAAAGGAACATTTGGTTCCCTCAAAGCATCAGCAAGGCTCAGAGGAAATTTTTTCCCTTTAAATTTCTCTAAATTTCAGCTTCTTTATCCAAGTGTGCCTTTCCTGGACATGCTTCCTTCCATGAATGAAACATCTCCATGATTTTTATTTTTTTTTTCCTGGATGTTTTCCTGTTTTTGTGGCTGATGGCAACTCACACCTGAGTTCAGAGGGGAGAGGGATATAGGACAAGGGACAGGACACAGGGAATGGCTTCAAACTGGGAAAGGGGAGATTTGGGAGATTGGGAATTGGGAATTGCTGGCTGGGAGGGTGGCTCAGGGCTGGGCTGGAATTGCCAGAGCAGCTGTGGCTGCCCCTGGATCCCTGGCAGTGCCCAAGGCCAGGCTGGACATTGGGGCTGGGAGCAGCCTGGGGCAGTGGGAGGTGTCCCTGGGATGGGATGGGATGGGATGAGCTTTTCGTCCCTTCCAACCCAAACCATTCCATGGTTCTCTGATTCCAAGGTGGCTCCTCCATCCACTAAGAGAGGAAAATGCTGGATACCATCCTTGAAGGACACTTGCACATCAGACTGGGACACAGGGAGAGACACATAAATGTTTTCCAGGGCTGAAAGTCCTGGGAGCATTTGAAGGGTGGGAAGGATGTCAGCCTGCGGGAAAATCATGGAATTGTGGAGGTTGGAAAAATCCTCCAAGTCCATGGGGTCCAACCATCCCCCAGCACTGCCCAGGCCACCAGTGCCACATGTCCCCAAGTGCCACATCCTCTTGCTTTAAATCCCTCCAGGAGTGGAGACTCCATCCCATCCCTGGACATCCTCCTCCGTTCTTTCCCTCCTGAGCAACTTCTCCCATTCCCACCTTTTATCAGATCCCTCCTTCTTCCCCATTTTATCAGCAGCACATTTTCATTTCCCTTTGACACTCTGCCTGTGTGACTTTCACCTTCTGGGAAGTGGAAACCTCATCCTGGGAGTTAATTTTTCCGAGGGGTGGGATTCCCTGGCAGTGGAAATAGAAAATAATGACCTGTGCTCAACAGCAGCACAAAAGCTCTTCCTGAACAAAAAGCACTCCAGGGAAATCCCTTTCAAGGCCAGGATTGCTGGAAGTACCTCTGGATTATGGCTTTAAGAACTGTGTGTGAACTGTAGGAGAGGCTGCCAAAAAAAATAAAAAAATAAAAATTCAGGAATAAAAATAGGAGGAGGAAGCTCAGATTGGGAGATAAATGAACTTTTGTTGCTTTTTTAATGAAATTAAAATCCTAGAAGATTGTTCTGGCACAGGTGCTTCCCTTCTTATTTCCTGCTCTTGATTCCAGAGCTTTTTCAGGAATTTCCCTTGGGGTTTAGAGCAGTAAAGGATAAAATTAAGGCCATTTGGACATCGGCACCTCTGGAATGTCCCCAAACTCCATCAATTGGAATGTGAGCAGGGCCACCACGAGCTGCTGAGCACCAGAGCACGGGAAAGGCTCTGGAATTTTATCCCAGAGGTGGAATTTGGGTTTGGTGGCAGCAGTGACAGTCATCACCCAGTAGGTCACCCCTGGCACATGTGGTCACTGCCTGGAATCATCTGGGAATTCTAAAATCCTAAACTCTTGGGGTTTTTTTCCATGAAATTGGCACAAAGGAGCTTTTTTCCATCCTTGTTTTCCTCTCTGCATCCTGGGAAAGAGCTCCCAGGAAATGGGAGAATGGAATAAATTCAGGGATGTGCATCTGGCATGTGTGGTCACTGCCTGGAATCATTTGGGATTGGTTGGGAATTCTAAAATCCTAAAATGTTGAGTTTTTCGTGAAACTGCCAGAAGGACCATTTTCCATCCTTGTTTTTCTCTCTGTATCCTGGGAAGGGCTCCCAGGAAGCAGAACTGAATAAATTTTGGGGTGTGGGTCTGGCATGTGTGGTCACTGCCTGGAATCATCTGGGACAGGTTGGGAATTCTAATATCTAATATCTATTCTAATATCTATATTTCTAATATCCTGAAATGTTGGGTTTTCCATGAAATTCGCAGAAAGAGGGGTTTTTTTCCATCCTTTTTTTTTCTTCTCTGTATTCTGGGAGAAGCTCCCAGCAAGAGGGAGAATGGAATAAATTTCAGGATGTGGGTCCATGGTGGCCTCGGCAGTGCTGGGGTAAGACCTGGACTCGATGATCTCCGTGGGCTTCTCCAACCTTAATAATTCTGATTTTCCACCTTATATCCTGGCTGGAGAATTCCAAAGCCCTTGGCAAATATCCACAGGTGTCTCCTCCATGGAGAAGTGCCCTCTGTGATAGGATTTCAAAAGGTTAGAACCGAGCAAACCTGGTCTTGAAGCACATCCAGAGCGTTCCTACAAGTTCCCAGTGCCCTCCCTAAAAGTTTATGGCTCTGGGAGTGAATGTGGAAAAAAGTGGAGCTTTGGAGTTGAATAAATCCATTTATTTTTATTATCTGCCACAGGCTCAGGTCCGTGAGCTCTTCCCAGGCTGGAGGGTCATGGATGAGTTCATAAAAGGCTTCCCTATAAAAACGGAGATGGTTTATTGATCCTTCTGCCCTTTCATTAGGACTTCCCAGAATTTCTGTGAGCAGGAATTTGATTTTGAAGGGAGTTTGCTGCTCTGGAGGACATCATGAGGAGCCTGTTGGGCACCACGTGTGTGGAAGGATTTATGGGATTCCGGGAGATGGGATTCCTTGGATCCCTCTCCTCGTGTCCAGGGGGTCACATCTTTTCCCCATTTTGCCTTGGGGGTGCTGGGGGGAGTGGCTGGACATGAGCCCAGGTGGGAAAGAGGCCAAAGGCACCTGGATTGGGTTTGGAATTGTGTGGGAGCAGGAGAAGGAAAGGGATTCTCCTGATTGTCTCCTGTGCGGGAACTGCTGAGGAACCTTGAGAGCTGTGTCCAGTTCAGGACACTGAGGGACAGGGAGGAGCTGGAGCAGGGAAGGGAATGGAGAATTCCTGAGGGAGCTGGGAAGGAGCTGGAGAATTCCTGAGGGAGCTGGGAAGGGACTGGAGAATTCCTGAGGGAGCTGGGAAAGGAGCTCAGCCTGGAGCAAAGGAGGCTCCGGGGGGACCTTGTGGCTCTGCACAAGTCCCTGACAGGAGGGGGCAGCCGGGGGGGGTCAGGCTCTGCTGGCAGGGAACAGGGACAGGAGGAGAGGGAACAGCCTCAGGCTGGGCCAGGGGAGGCTCAGGGTGGCCATGAGCAGGAATTTCCCCATGGAAAGGGAGCTCAGGCCTTGGCAGGAGCTGCCCAGGGAGGTTTGCAGTGCCCATCCCTGGAGGTGTGCCAGGAATTCCTGGAGGTGGCACTCAGAGCTCTGGGATGGGGACAAGGTGGGCATCGAGCACTTCATGATCTTGGAGCTCTTTTCCAACCTCAGGGATCCTGGGATTCCACTGGGGGAAGGACAAAACTTTTTCTTACTTTTGTTTGGCTAGAAGTTGTTCATTATGAAAACCTGATCATTTTTATTTGCAGGGTTTTGTGCTGTACTTTAATATTTTTTTACATCCTGGCTGATAACACAAAACAAGCTCTGGGTACTTTTAGCAACATTTTTCTTTTTGACAGTGAAAAAATGGAATTTTTCCAAGTTTCGTCTCTTATTGATGGAGCAGGAAACCAAGAGGAGAAGGATGAGCTCCCAGTGGTTTGTTCTGATGTTACCAAGGTGCTTTGCTGCCCTTGAAATGTGTTTTAAGACACTTTTCCTGGTGCATCAAGCAACTGGGACTGGGATTTTTTAGTTGTCTGCCCAGCCTGACAAATTTTGGGGAAGTTTTATAGGATCCTGATGTGGTTTTGAGGCACTTAAGTGTGGTAGAAAAAGTGTTGAAGGGAAATACATCCCATTTTGGAAGAAATCCAGGTTCTAAGGAAATCCCAAGATCTGACACTCCTGAGCCACCCCAAAAGCAGGAACAGGGATAATCCCATGTGGAAACCTTGGGAATGGGAGATTTCTCTAGGACTGGGAGAATGTCTGAGTTTCATGTACTAAGAAAAGAGGGAAGATTTCCAATGCATCACTTTGGGGCAGGAAAACTCCACAAGGCTTTTTTATTTATTTTTTTTTTTTTAATTTTTTTTTTTTTCTGGACAGCTTTGGCACAAGAATTAAACTTTGTAAAGGCCCTGGAAAACGCCCAGCTGCAACATTCCAAGGATTTAGAATTTGTTTGGCAAGTGCAGAGCCCACTGGGGAGTGTGGCAGCTTCTCTGAAGGGTTTCATTTATATCCCAGTCCTTGTCTGGCTTGTGACAAGACAATTCCCATTTTCCTGTGGGATGGGGCAGCCCCAAACTCCCACTCTGGCCATGTATCCATGTCTTGGCAAGATGGGATTTGGAGCATAGAAAATATTTTGGCTTTTTTTCCCCTTTTTCCTTCTGCTTGAGGGTTTTAAAAGCGACAAAATTCCAGCTGCTGAGTTATCCCTCTTTCTTCTTGGTCAAATTCCTGCAGGTTTTGGAATTTGAGCCTCAAATGAATGTGTTGGGATCTCATCCACGATCCATCCTCTGTACCTCCTTAAAATCGGGGAGGAAGCATCTTTCCATCAGGAAAAATGGAAGGACATGGCAATTTCCATCTCCAAACCCAGTGACACCACTGGGACAGCTCCTGGTGTTCCCAAGCTGGGAGCTGAGGGTGGGAAGTTGTGAAATTCCCATTCCTGGAGTGTGGGAGTCAAGGGAGGCCAGGAAACCTCTCCTTCCCCCCTGGGGGTTTTATTTATCCCCAGGGCACCCCAGGATGGCTTGGATGTTGATTTGAGCCCCTGGGAGAATTTGCTCTCAATCCTGGATGAGCTGCAAACACCCAAGAAGTGAGAAAAGATTTTTGTTTCTGCATCACAGAGAATTTAGTTGTAGGTTTGGATTTTGTTCTATGTATTACATAGACACAAGATGGATGCCTTGGGGTGTGGTTTCTCCTTCTTTCTGCTTCTTCTCTCTCCTCTTTCTCTTCCTCTCTTCTCTGACACCAGCTCCTGTGGTATGGTGGTTGGTGGAAAAAAGTTAGTATGGAAAGGACATCAATAAGATGAGAAATTAATGGTGTTGGAAACAAAATAAAATAGGTATTACTCCTTGAATGGTTGTTAGTAAGATATAAAAGGTTGCTGCTGATCTGCAGCCATTGCCTTTCTGCCCTGGTGCTGCCTCTGCCTCTGAGTTCTTGATAAGAAAAACAATTCCTGAAACAGCACAGAAGATGTCTCACTTCATTCTTTCCAACATGAAGAACTGAAGGAAGAGAATCTCCAGGGCAGAGGACAGGGACAGGAACCTCCAACCCCTGCAGGGGCACAGCCCTCGGCACTGGAGGTCTTCAAACCTTGGCAAACCTGGTGTGAGCTGGAGATCGGAGAAGGAACCTCCTGAGCTCCATCCCACCTGGATATTCCTCTGAATTACAGAATTGCCGTTACAGAATTACCATTACAGAATGGTTTGTGCTGGGAGGGATCTCAAAGATCATCTCTCCCCAACCCCCGACGTCTTCTCTCCCGGCGCCGCCGAATCACTCGGAATCTTTTCCTCCTAAAAGCCTTTAAGAGAGGAACCACGCTGCGCTTCTCCCTCTTTGATCTCCCCTTCATCTCTTGAACGGATCGGATTTGGAGCAAGTTGTAAACTGAAATTCTCATCATTCAAAGGAGCCTAAACCTTCCCCCTCCTTCAAACGAGAGAGAGAGCCGGGAGCTAATTAAGCCGAGCACACGGAAAAACAGGCACCTGCCACGTGGAATGATAAATCCCTTTTCTTTGCAAAATTAGCAGCAGTTTTCTAAAAGCAGAGGCAAAACCTGAAGTCTCTCGGTGGGATTTGCATTTAAATTGGAAGTGGGAATGCATCCGGCCTTGGAAGTGGCAAATAATTACTTGATATTAAAAAAAAAAGTCGGGAGATGCTTTCGGAGAAGACGTTTTGACATCTTAATTGTTCGGAGAGCTGCTGGGAGTTGAGGATTTAAAGAAATTCCGGCTCGAGCCGTGCTGACAGGAGCGGAATGAGGGAAATGTTGGGAATGTGGGGCTTTTTTTAGCAGGAATTTGCTTCCAGCCTGTCTCAGGATGCAAAGGGAACGCTTGGGAAGTGGCATTTTCTCAGTTCTATCAGAGTCTTCTCCTCAGGGATTGGGAAGTGCTGGGAGAAGCTGCTCAGGGGTTGGATGGAGTCACAATCCTTGGAATAGCTGCTCAGAGGTTGGATGGAGTCAAAATCCTTGGAATAGCTGCTCAGGGGTGGGATGGAGTCACAGTCTTTGGAATAGCTGCTCAGGGGTGGGATGGAGTCAAAATCCTTGGAATTGTGCCCAAAATGATTGGGTGTGGCAGATGAGGGCTTGGTTTTGGTGGTGCTGGTTGATGCTTGGACTTCCTGATCTCAGGGGGTTTTTCCAACCCGGATGATTCCATGATTCTAAATCCCCAATTTAAGGAATTTGAATTTTGAGAGTGGTCTAAGTTGGAGTGTCCTCCCTAAAAACTCTTGAGTTTTTATTTCATTACTCTATTTTTTAATGGTTTCTGAATAATTTTAGCTTTCCTTCCAAGCCAGGCTGTGTCCTTATGACCAGAACTGCATCCAGGTCTGGGCTTCTCAGGACAAGGAAGGTGTGGATGTGTTGGAGGACACCATGGAGCTGCTCCAAAGGCTGGAGCCAGGCTGGGAGAGCTGGGAATGTTCACCTGGAGAGGAGAAGGATCCAGGGAGAGCTCAGAGCTCCTTGCAGGGCCTGAAGGGGCTCCAGGAGAGCTGGAGAGAGACTGGGGACAAGGCATGGAGGGACAGGACACAGGGAATGGCTTCAGATTGACAAAAAGAAGGTTTAAATGGGATATTGGGAATTAATTCCTGGCTGGGAGGGTGGCTCAGGGCTGGGCTGGAATTGCCAGAGCAGCTGTGGCTGCCCCTGGATCCCTGGCAGTGCCCAAGGCCAGGCTGGACATTGGGGCTGGGAGCAGCCTGGGACAGTGGGAGGTGTCCCTGCCGTTGGAATGGATGGCACTGGATGGGATTTTAGTTCCCTTCCAGCCCAAATCATTACAAGATTCTTTGCTACACTTTGGTTATGCATCCTGATACCCACAAACTCTGTTATTTGGGGTGTGGTTTTGCTCTTCTATCCATAATTAACTCTTACAATTAAGCCAGAAATCTGTCATTTCCTCTGTTATTTTCCTCTCCAATGTTTTCCTGGCCCGTGACAGCAAACAAGATTTTTTTGGCAAGAAAACATCCAAGTTTTCCCTGCTCTGTATCCACAGAACTGTGTCAAAACATATTTTCATGTAAGAGAATTAAGTTTAATGACCCCACTGGGATAATCAGCAGCGAGAAAGATCTTTTGGGCACTTGTTAAATTGTTTCTCCTCAAGTAAAGGAGTTTAAGGGAATATCCTGTAGGATGTTGAAGATGGACCCAGCTCAGTTGCCCACATTTATTTATTTGTTTGTAAAATAAACAAAGATTTGGTGTCGCTTCAGAGCTTGCGATAAGAACTTTGATTTCAAATCAAATCTTGATTTGATAGCAGTGGACAAGTTACTGCTGGAGCATCAGAGAAGGATTTTCATGGGTTTTTATTCAGTGGCAATGAGGGTTTTGGGCAGTAAATGGATCATTTTAGGCTGGAATTCCACATAAAAATAAATATGGACTGACTGGAGCAGATTTTGTTGCTCCATCCATTATCACACAATTCCAGGGTGGTTTGGCCAGGTTGGAGCAACCTGGGATAGTGAAAGGTGTCCCTGTCCATGGCAGGGGTGGCACTGGATGATCCTAAAATCCCTTCCAACCCAAACTGTCCTGGAATTCTGTGATGTTTGGCCATTTCCTTGCTGTGTCTCTGCAATCCATCGTCCCTAAAAATGAGGTGGAGAATCTTTCCCAGGATCACAAACTCTTTTTCCCACGTGTGAGAAGGAAACAGGAAGGGATCAGGAAAATCTGGGAGCCAGGAGAGTTTCCCTTGTCTGACCCAGGGGAGTGCAGCTGAATCCCAGAATTCCCAGAGATTTTGGAGGATCCTGGAAGTGCAGTGGGGGCTGGGCATGAAAAATATTGGAACAGGGGAGAATTCCCATTCTGGGTGCTCAGGAACAAGGGCCAGGCTGGGTTCTGAGCTCTCCAAACCTCTGACATCTGCTCCAGGACCACGCAGGGCTCCACCTCTGCTTGGGTGATGTTCTCTGGTTCACGGTGAATGACTCAAAACAAAATCACTGAAAAAACCTGAGGGGGAGTGTTGGGGTGAGGGTTTCCTTCCCAGCCCCTTGCCCTCACTTCCCCAGCTGGGATGGAACTCAGGAGATGTGGGATTTCCTTGTTCAGACTCAGTTGTTTATCAGTTCTTATCTCTGTTACATCCTCAGGAGCTGTGAGCTCTGGAACAAGGTGGAACAAGGCTAGCATGGCCTTTCTCCAGCTCTGCAGAGATTTTTCAAAGACAATTTGTCCAATGATGATTGGACACCTGAATTATTTTTATTTCTAACCCAATATTCAAACCCCTAAGTCCAGCAGGGCAGATTTTCTTATCCAATTACAAGACACCATCTAAACCCATGGAGAAGAAGGAAGGAGAAAGTGAAAAAGAAGTATCCAACCACCACCCTAGAACCTCCATTTTGGCACATGTATAATTATATGTATTGCTATATTCCAAAACCTTAAATCTCACATTTTTCACCCACTGACACCACACATTCTATTCAAACTCCACTTGTGTGATTTTAATGTTCTCACTCAATTTTGGAAGCCTTTCCCAAGGCCTCAGCTCAAATGTGATGTTTTCTTGTGGATCAGTGCCTTTCAGCGCAGAGAATTGAAAACTCTCAGCTTCCAGGGCTCCAACAGCAACCAAAATAACCCCAAACTTCTTCTGGGGAGGGCACAGCAGGAGCCTTGTGTGGCCTCTGGCTGCTTGGTGAAGGTTAAAATCAGAAATGTGGAGTTTTGCTGCTCTGTGGCGCAGTCCTCATGGGTTGAACAGGGACAGAACCATCAGCGACCACAAATCCGAGCATTCCCTGCATCCCACATCCACCTGGGCTCTGTAACTCTCATGTCAGAACCTGCAGATGGTGCAGAGCTCAGAGGATTTCGTGGTGGGGTCTGAGCCACTGGAATCTGGCGAGGAGCAGGAGCATCACGAAGCACTAGAGGAAAATTTGGGGTTGATCAGGGAGGGGGTGGGGAAAAAAAAAAAAACCAACTGAACCCAACTGATGCAAATAGGCCTTGCTTGACTGAAACACTTTGAAAATATAATTAATGAGGGAGGGCAGGGACTGTTTGTGAGGAGTTTGAGGACAAAAGCTGTTTCATCTTGGGCTGTTTGATCACGTCCCCGTTCTTCGGGGCCTCTTTGGAGCAAGGCTGGCACTTTGCTGAGTCTCAAAGAACAGTTGCAGATTTATTTGCACATTTTGAGGTTGCTCTGCGTGCTGGTGACGTTCCCAGATCCCTGCTGGGAAGGGGCTGCAGCATCATCTCCCACATTGTGCTGCTTAATCAGAGAATCTGGAAGGGTTTGGGTGGGAAGTGGCTTTAAAGATGATTCCATCCACTCTTGCCATGGAAGGGACACCTCCTATTATCCCAGCCCCAATGTCCAGCCTGGCCTTGGGCACTGCCAGGGATCCAGGGGCAGCCACAGCTGCTCTGGGAATTCCATCCCAGTCCCTCCCAGCCAGGAATTCCTTCCCAATCTCCCATCTAAATCTTTCCTCTTTTAGTTTAAAACCATTCCCCTTCTTCTTATCACTCTCTGCCTGTGTAAAAAACCCCTTAACCTTTAATTTCTCTTTTTATTTCGGGGTCTCACCCCATGGAAAACTTCCAGTGATGCCGAAAATGTAACTGAGCCAAAATCCAAGTGGCATGGCTCGATTTTCTCGGCATTTTGGGATGCCCTCCTGGAGATTTCCTCCTGGAAATTTCGGCCCAGGAATCTACAGATGAGGAAAATCCAAGCTGCTGTTTCATGGGACTGCTGGATGGAGAAAATGGTACAAAACCCCCTCCAAAACCTTTTACCTGGGGGGTTTGTACCAAGCTCTCAGCTCAAGGGTTCTCAACGTGGTGGAAATCAGGAAGGTCTGGAGGGATTTTTGGAGACCTCACCCAGAGTCCTGGAATGGTTTAGGTTGGAAGAACCTTAAAGTCCACCCAGTTCTGAGCCTCTTCTCCTTGGATGAAACAGCTTTGACCCAAATTTTGAGGTTGCCCTCACTTTTCTTACCTTGGAGTTGTTCCTTTACCACTCACCCTAACAAAGGAAAGTTACCCTGACTTCCCTGATAGACTTTGTTCGCTTTTAGGCAGCAAAAAACTGCTGAAAACTCAGGAATAAAAATAGTTTATTGAGGTTATGAGCAACTAATTTGGGCTGAAACATCTCCGTGGTCCTGCCCAAAGAGTTCTTTTTCGGTTTTCTCCTGCCTGGAAAGGATCTGCATCAAATATTGAAGGGTTTTTTTTGTGTGTGTAAGCATTGTTTGTGCTGTTATTTCCACACAAAAAAAAAAGCTCAGCTCGTGCCTCGGAATTTAATTCCGTGGCAGTTTCCAACTGGTTCACCCTCGTGATTCCTGGGAATTGGCTGAGGCTTTCCCAAGGGGAAGGAGAGATGCTCTGGAAAGAAAAGTGTGAAAAATTCCGCCTCGATTACAGCCACGAAACTTCCTTAAATAAATAGAAATAAATGAGTAAAGGAATGAAATGATAAATGAATCAATAAAATCGATTGGTTGGATACTTTAAGAGGTGGTTAGAAGGAAGGAGCAGCATCCAAAATGATGATTTTCCTGCAAAAAATACCAAATTTTCCGTTTCTCTCTTGAAAATGTTGCCTTCCTCAATGGAAGAAGCTCCTTCCACCCTGTGGGGTGTGTTTACCCTGTGGGGGTAAATAGCTCAAAATTTGGGTTTTTTTCCCCCTACTTTGTAAAGACAAATTTTTTAATTAAAAAATTAAATCCTGTGGCTGCAGCCTCTTTAAAAATCTGTATTTTAGGCCTCCAGCAAAGCCAAATTTGTGAGTTTTTAGGGTTTTTTTCCCCCCACTTTGTAAAGACAAATTTTTAAAGACATATTTTTTAATTAAAAAATTAATTAATTTATTTTTTTTAATTAAAAAATTAAATCCTCTTTAAAAATCTGTACTTTAGGCCTCCAGCGAAGCCAAATTTGTGGGTTTTTACAGCAAACCCTGTGTATTTACCCTGTGGGGGTAAATAGCTCAAAATTTGGGGTTTTTCCCCCTACTTTGTAAAGACAAATNAAATTTTTAAAGACAAATTTTTAAATTAAAAAATTAAATCCTGTGGCTGCAGCCTCTTTAAAAATCCCTATTTTAGGCCTCAGCGAAGCCAAATTTGTGAGTTTTTAGGGGTTTTTTCCCCACACTTTGTAAAGACAAATTTTATAATTAAAAAACTAAAAAATTTTTTAAAAAAATCTTTAAAAATCCATATTTTAGGCCTCCAGCAAAGCCAAATTTGTGAGTTTTAAAAAACCCAGTGGGGTTTTTTCCCCCCACTTTGTAAAGACAAAATTTTACAATAAAAAAATTAAAAATTAAAAAAAAAAATCTTTAAAAATCCATACTTTAGGCCTCCAGCAAAGCCAAATTTGTGAGTTTTTAGGGGTTTTCCCCCCACAAGACAAACTTTTTAATTAAAAAATTTAAACAAAATTTAAAAAATCTTTAAAAATCCGTACTTTAAGCCTCCAGCAGAGCCAAATTCATGTTTTTTTTCCAACAAACCATTGGTGTTTTGTTTTTTTTTTGCCCTTCCAGCCTTAAAGAAAGGACGGTTCTGGATCACCCCCGACCCTTACCACAAGGACGACAACATCCAGATCGGGCGGGAGGTGAAGATCTCGTGCCAGGTGGAGGCCATCCCCCCGGAGGAGCTCGCCTTCAGCTGGTTCAAGAACGGGAGGCCCCTGAGGAGCTCGGAGAGGATGGTGATCACCCAGACCGACCCCGACGTGTCCCCCGGCACCACCAACCTGGACATCATCGACCTCAAGTTCACCGATTTCGGGACCTACACGTGCGTGGCCTCGCTCAAGGGTGGAGGGATCTCGGATATCAGCATCGATGTCAACATCTCCAGCAGCACAGGTGAGAGGGGAGGATCCGTGGGGTTGGGTTTGTTCCAGGTGGAGAAGGTTGTGTGGAGATGTTCCAGAATGTTCCGTGGAGAACGTTCTGTGGAGATGTTCTAGAATGATCCGTGGAGAAGGTTCTGTGGAGATCTTCGAGAATGTTCCATGGAGAAGGTTCTGTGGAGATGTTCCAGAATGATCCGTGGAGAAGGTTCTGTGGAGATCTTCCAGAATGTTCCGTGGAGAAGGTTCTGTGGAGATCTTCCAGAATGTTCCGTGGAGAAGGTTCTGTGGAGATGTTCCAGAATGATCCGTGGAGATGTTCCAGAATGTTCCGTGGGGAAGGTTCTGTGGAGATGTTCCAGAATGATCCGTGGAGAAGGTTGTGTGGAGATGTTCCAGAATGTTCCGTGGAGAACGTTCTGTGGAGATGTTCCAGAATGATCCGTGGAGAAGGTTCTGTGGAGATCTTCCAGAATG
>VZTN01015657.1:0-64657 GCA_013400515.1 Erpornis zantholeuca | reverse complement strand
TTGTTTATTTATATTTGACTGTTTCTTCCTAGAAGCTTAATCTGTGTAAGCTTACATAGCCAATACGACCTGCTGTGAAAGCTTGGATCTTTAATACTGTACCATAAGCCATGCTACTGAGGTAGAAAATTTACTGCTGGCCAGAAAAATAAGAATACCCTTCTTTCAAGATTATGAAGTATATTTTGAAAAGATCTCCAGATGGTCTTCCAGCTAGTTTGTTTAAGCGAAGGTGTCTTAGATATAGAAAAACATAACTGTGTGCACAGAAAATATGAAAGTATGAAAGATACAGCATGCAAATCAAAAGCTATAATGCCTTTCTCTGGTTCATGTATTAAATCCAGTGGCTCTCATCATCTATATACTGCCCAAATATGTAGCATCTACAGAGTGCATGCATTTCAAGGAAGCCTTTAACCTATACTTGATAGAAAGCCCTTGGAAAAAAATAATTTTATTAATTATCTCTAACTGTATTTTACTGCTGAATACTTCTTTTTCAGCTAATGGACTAAAGCAATATTGCGATCTATCTTACACTAATTATAATATACCAATTTATAAGAAAACTGCGTAACAATACATTTAACAATTAAAAGTTCTAAGTATTCACATTTCTCTTTAAAACATATAGTGCGATTTTGCTATTCCATATATATCAATAGTTATTTTAATATTGAATAGCAATATGTAGTATGCTTACAGAATTTGTTCCCCATTAGTCAGTTTTGACATGGTATTGTAGAGACAAAATGATAGAGAAACAGACAAAGAATTTTCCCTATCCAGTCTAACAAAAGCATATCTTGAGAGAAGCAAAAAAATATGACTACTCAGCTAACTGGGTTCACACTAATGGGGCTATTAACTGTTGGAAAAGAATGGTTCTCACAGTTGCAATAAACACTGATTTCATTTTAAGAAGGCCTTGTGTTTATAACTGTGTGTTTAAATTATTCTAGGGAAAACAGTTTCACATTGCTATCCATAGGTTAGCTGAGAGGTTGTACAAAGAAGTAGCAGCCAAATAACAGCCAAATTGAAGGAAGATTCTACATGCAGCTCAATGGCATTTCTGTCTACTTCTACTGTGCCATGTCTGAAATTTTATATTTAATTGATTTCTGTGAATCACTGGGTTGAACAGGGAAAATCAAAGTACATGGAACTCTAATTACCACATCCAGAACCTAAGAGTGCCTCTGCATCACCCTATAGACTTTCACCTGTGCACCTGTTTTCAGCTTTTAAAGATATGAAAATCCCTGAATGAATTGTTTCCAAGACACTCTTGCAGGAAGGTAAGACAAGAGGGTATCCTATTCTGAAAAGGAAGGATAGGGATATATCTAGAAACTCTAGAATGAAATAAGAAGCCCAAGGAGCTCCAAAGAGCTGGCAAATTACAGGGGATGTGAATGTTTGTAGCCAGTGCACTTAGAGGGGAGAAGAAAGGCTCCCCAGTGTGCACAGTAGGCTTGGCCTACAGTAGTGATGCACTATGTAACCTTCTTGTTGATGAAACAACAACAGCAATAAAGGATTATTTTCTCTGGCACTCAAAAGCTTGCCACACACTACAGCCTTTGATTTATAGTAAAATTAAATTAATATGAAATAATCTTAAAATTACAAAGCTTTCTAGAAGGCCCTTTGATTCTATACATGACTCAATGAAACAAAATTTTGAAGTAAATGTGTAAAACTGAAATTAAATAGACTAAGCTGGAAAATTCACCTAACCATAGCCACTGCCACTTTGCAATAGATGTTTTCTGATATTATTCAGTCTTCACATAGTGCAATTATAGACTTTCAAGAAATGTTTGAAACAATGGAAATATGCAGATAAAATTGACTTCTTTCGAATTCTAGTTTTTGCTCCATTTCTGATATAAATTTTTGTGTAGACTGGCAAAAATGGTTGTCCTTTCTTTCTGGGAGTTTGTTAATGTTGATAAGGATGATGGTTATCAGGGCATATTTTCCTTTCCTGCCTTTCATTTACTAATCTCTTCCGTATAAGCTCATGTACAGGTGAATCTTGGGAATAGCAGAAGTGGAAAATGCTGTGAGCTGCCAACTGTGCAACATGAATTTTTCTATTTAAAATCTGTGTGTCCTCATTGGCCTCCTGCTTCTCTTTCAAGGGGAAGGTGAAAAATACTGTTTTTCTTAGAAAAGGATTTTTTGCCCTCTTTTTTTTTTTTCCCCCCTTGGGTTTGTTGCTTTTTCCCCCTGCTACTTTGCTTCTTCCATTACAGTTCCTTTCTTTTTCTCCCAGGCTTTTTTCCAGCTCCCTTTTAAAGAGTTAGGAAAAAACGTTTTTATTCTTTGCAGTTTTTGCCCTACTCTGTGCACTAGAGAGATTTTCTGAGCAGGGTCGTAAGTATGGCTCAAGTTAGCAGGTCTTAAGTTAGTGTATCAGAGGTGACTTAATTTTGTTACACCAACATATTGTTAAAATCATCCAAAACACACAAATCTTTCCTAAGTGGTATCAGTACCTGGGAGTACAAAAGTGGTAGAGTATGTGCAACTGAGCAACACTTGACTGTGTTACTGCTTGTTTATGTGGTCATGCTTTTCCTTCTTTTCTCTTTTTGACTAAACTCATTCTCATCTGAAGGAAATGTTTAAATATGAGCAAATTTCAGGCACTGTTTCTCCTCAAGCTTATTTGGCATTACACTGAAGATTCAAGATCTTCCAAACGAGTCTAGAGGGACTTGATTCCCTCTGTTTCATTACCTGGTAAATATCTGGTAGAGATTCCATTTTAAAATTAATGTTAAAGAAGCTCTGACTTACTAAGAATAACATGTATGACTTTTCTAATATTCAGTATTTTTTGTGTCTTCAAATTTCACATTCATGAGTCAAATATATCAGAACACTAGTCATGGCATTAATCTGTTTTTATGTTTGCAACTGATATTTATGATTTAGTACATGAAAGCTATGAGATGTTAAAAAATGTATTTTTACCTCCTGTTTCTGCTACTAGCCTTTTAGGGTAAGAATTTATTTTAATTTGAGTTTCATACAGGATACAATATCCTGTATGAGAGTCAAACCAATTCAGGTTTGGATTTTTTTAATTGCAATAATTGTCAGGAATACATTTAATATGTTTTCTTCTAAAATGTCATTTATGACCCTTACTCAATCATAATAAAACAAAAAGGTGACCTCAGAGTAGATTTTTCCTCAACCATGTGCATAAATTATTTAAATGTATTTCGGAAATAAAGAATTTGAAAAAAAGAAAAAAAATTAATTCATAACATTCACAAAGATGCAGTAAGGTAGAATCTAAAAGATTACCTTCGATTCTTGCACTTAGAGATGGGGTGCAAAAGCATGTTCTTTAGAGTATGTTCCCAAGCCCTAGTGATGTGTCCAAGTAGTGTATTTTCAAAATCCAAGGAAAATTACATTTCTTTCATTTGATGTTCCAGAAAGTTTGGGAAACTCAGTTACTTATGCTCTACATAATGTAAAGAAATAATTTAACCTTATCTTCTGTCTACACTGCCTAGCCATTTCTTGTATTGAAAAGAGAATTAGGCCAACACAACAGCAATGCACAAGAGTCTACTGCACATTCTATGATCTGGTAAACTGCATGCCTATGGTAGAAAAATAAACAAGATGAACCACTGGCCACATGGTAGAGTGGTTTGAAAAACTGATTGTCAATAAAGCAACTATAAATGGCTTTAAGATTCACTCATTTATGTTTTAAACCTGTATACATATTCTCTAAATATCCAATAGGAGTATCTGGTTTTATTATAAGATTTGGGAGGGGTTTTTTCTATGTAGAACTGGAGATAAAGATCTCAGTCAAGGTTCCAAAACCATAAATGTATCTTCCATCTGCTCATGTACTTTCCACAGACTTGAATAAGAAAAAAACCAAATTCCTTGCTTAATGTTTCAGCCTCGATTAAACAAAATCAGGGCACAGTAATTTGGAAAGTATCCCAAGGGCAAACACCGTCCTTGCCCAACAGGAGAGAAGAAAAAAGGATCCATTGAGTTGCAAGCTTGTTCTGTTCTGAAGAAACATTTAAATTTGGGATCTGGAATAAAATTAACTATTATTTGTTTTTCAAAAACATCTGAAGCACAGTATTTGGAGCATGGATGCTAAGTAGCAAGCATTATCATTCCCCTAATTTTATCTCCTCAAATGGTGGGTAGATTCATTAGGACAGGGTAATTGACTATTGCTTCCACTCTTGAACATAAAAATTACAGTTTGGAGGCTATCAGTACCAAAAAAATGAATACAAATTTTTTTTCCTGACATCTCTTTCATTCTCTTTGCACGGATATCACTCTGGGATCTTTAATTTCTGTCTGCATTGGAAATTTCAGAATGTTTATTTCTGAAAAAAATCTGTTGATAGTATCATGTCTTGAAACTGTGACAGATAAAAGGATTGAATTTGATAAGAAGGGATAGCTAGGTCTGCTTGTTTGCTCAGTCTTTGGTCCCTCTATTGACTTATTTAACAAAATTATCAAGAAGCAAACAGTTTGCATTTTGTGTACAATCTTTTGGTAACTACACTAATTACAAATTCAAGTTTAAAACAATCATCTGCTCTAACCTACATTAAATCTAAACATTTTATTTATTTCAGCTGTTCTAGACTGCATAATAACTGTACACAAATGCCACCTAGCTTTTTTTCTTTAATTTTTGTAAGTTATTCCGTATTTGGGTCTTATATCCATGCTCGTACCATAAATAGTGTGGCCAGCAGGACTAGGAAGAGGATTTTTCCCCTGTACTGGATACTGGTGAGGCCACACCTTGAGTGCTGTGTCCAGTTCTGAGTCCCTTGGTTCAGGAAGGACACTGAGGTGCTCCAGCGTGTCCAGAGGAGCACAGCGGAGCTGGTGAAGGTTCTGGAGCACAAGTCCCATACGGAGCAGCTGAGGCAGCTGGAGGTGTTTAGCCTGGAGCAAAGGAGGCTCAGAAGTGACCTTACCGCTCTCTACAACTTCCTCAGAAGAGGCTGTAGCCAGGTGGGGGTCTGGCTCTTCTCCTAGGGAACTAGCAACAGTATGAGGAAATGGCTCAAAGTGCACAGGAGGAGATTCAGTCTGGACATCAGAAATGGTTGTTAAACTTTGGAGTGGACTGCCTAGGGAGGTGGTGGAGTCACCATCCCTGAGGGTGTTCAAGAAACTGAACATGGCCGTGGTCTAGTTGACAATTCAAGGGTTGAAGGTAATGATGTTGGAGGTCTTTTCCAACCTATATGACTCTCTGATTCCATGAAGAGAGAAATTCATCCTGTCAAGTGAATATGCAGACAATTTTGGGAACTCTGAATGATGAAAAAATTTGGTGCATTTAAAGTATTTTTACCTTTTAAGAAGAAATGAACTAGTAAACAAAGACTCTTAAGCTTTGCTTGGTAGCTAAATGCAGTGTTGTCCCATTTTTAATGTTTGTGTCTTTTTCGAAAAAAATAGAGAGGAGTTATTTAGAAAGCCTCATTAGAAGTGATTTATTTACCAACCCACAGACATAAATTCCTTACCTGTAAGTGTCCGCTGTACAGACTATTAGCTAAAAACATGTGCTGAGATGTAACATAAGTCTTTTTTAAAAGTCTGCATTCTTAAATGCATTATTTACATTAATGGAGCCAAACTTATGAAACAGTGACCTCTAGTTCATGATTCTTGTGCATTTTCTACAGGTACCAAGTTAGATGCTTAATGTCTGAACGCCATATGTATTCTTCATAAAAGTATTCCTATTAGGAGAAAATAGAGTTAAAAATACTCCCTCATTGTTGGGAAGCTATTTTAAATACATTGAGGAGATTCTAATACAAGAGTCCTATCAGAAGTCTTTAAAGAATCACTACAAGGTAAACTGATCAATAAAAATGGGACAGCAAACTGATCAATAAAATCTAATTTTTTATATCAGCTATAGAATTTAAATAACGAGATAGTCTTGTCTTTATGTATGGTTATACAGTACATAATTGAAGAACAAGATTAATTTGGGCCTTTCTGTCACAATCTTAAATATGAATCCTGCACATATAATCTATCTCTATATATGCACTACATCTGTTTTGGGTATGTATGCACATACTCCATCAGTTCTCAACGTACTGTAATTAATGATTTTCACCACCATAAGTAGCCATAAAAGCAAAGATATTGGGAGGTTGTGTTTCACATTTGGAGCTGTACTGCCTGTTTCCCCCTGGCAGCCTCCAAATGCTGGATCTGGCTTTTACATGGCTTACTCACTCTTCAGGAGTGCTCAGATGAGTCTCAGTGACATTCAAAGTACTCCAGGGTCTGAAAATCATTTGGAGCCCATTGCAGCACTGCTTCTCCCCTGTCCCTTACACACCCAGTGTCACTAACCAGCAATTCTGAATAGGGCTCATAATGAGTTCCCTCTCTCACCTAACTGCAAAGCCAGGTGTCAGCTGCAAATCTTTACTGACAAAGTTCAAACTTGCTTTCAGCTGAACCATTCTATGAAGGTTCATCTGTTAAAGTAAACATTTCTTTCAATAATGTATTTACAGCATTTTGTAGTTTCTAATGCAAATTAAATACCTGAAGCTTATACTGGCAGATTGTCAGTAGAATTCTTGTTATATGAAGATGTAGGCATTTTGCAGTACAGTAATAATTCAAAAAGTATATATTTTCAGCAGCTGTATATATTCTACATATTACAAATATAATCAAATGTCAAGTTTCACATTGACAACCATGAGCAGAATTTGTACTCCTTCAATTTACTGTTTAGTATGTACTTCTTTGCTATTATTTTTCTGTTTGAGAGACATTAAACATTAAATGGAACATTCATATTTCTAAAATACCTTGTCCTAATAATAGCATAACAGAAATCTAAGGCAGAATCCTTATCAGGTATTGTCAGCATAACTATTTGGATATTCAAGGCAAGTGACATCTGCTCCATGCTGTATGAAGTGTCTGTGATCATGTCCTCGTTTTTCCTTGTTTTATGGAAGGAACTATTTACTGCAAGGGTGGTGAGGCCCTGGCACAGGTTGGCAGAGAAGGTGTGGGTGCTCCATCTCAGGAAGTGTTGGAAGCCAGGCTGGATGGGGCTTTGAGCACCCTGGTTTAGTGGAACATGTCCCACCTGTGGCAGGGGGATTGGAACTAAATGATCCTTAAGGTCCCTTCCAACTCAAATCATTCTATGATTCTAAGTGCAGAATACAAGTAGTGAGGAAGAATGAAGAAGGCAATGAATAAATTGAACTAAGAGCTAAAATGCAAACTGTAAGAACTGATTTCCTGGAATACCAGTGAAAGGTTGTCTCTAATAGAGACAAAATATTTTTTACAGTGGTGTTGAGTGGAGGGCCTAGGATTTTGGATTTTCCTAGTCAAGCAAGGCAGAGAAAATATTGATGAGGAGAGATCACTGAAAATTGGAAAAAGATGAACAGTTAAAATAATATTTTGAAAAAAATTATTGATCAACTAGGAGGAAGAACCAACCAGAAAGAAAAGAGCAAGTATCTGAAAGTAGAGATATATTGAAAAGAGAATGGAGGAGACCTGAAAAACCTCAGAAGAAAAGCCTTGACATATAGAAGTCACCACCAAAAAGTGAAAAATACATTGTGTAGACAAGGGTAAAACTGCCTGTAAAAATATATTGGAATGAGAAAATAAGAAATAAAATATAAAGAGCCATAGAAATGATCTGTATGTGTGAGAAAACTACTGTTGCCAGAAGAAGCACCTAGGTCTAAGAGAGTAAGAGGAAATAATGAAGTACAGGCAGCAGAAGAGGAAGTCACCTAGTCACTAAGAGCATTGAGTGATTTCTATATAATAGTCAGTTTGCAGTCTGGACTGACATTGCAAAAAGTGAGCCCTGAATAGCACAAGGTTGGGAAAATTGGAGGAGGACATTTTCTCTGAGAAGAAAATAGGTTAAAGTCTGAACAAACATTCCAAGGAGGTTCCCTTTAATTAATAAATTAAGGAGAATCACAGCAACATGAAATGAGAACTATGAGTTATATAGGTATGGAAGAAGGTATCAGCCTGGAGTCATGTTCTCAACTGAGAAAACTGTTAGATTTCAAAGGAGAAATAAATCTTTTCAATGATCCCCAGAAAACATTTGGAGGGAAGAATAGCCAGCCTGGTTAAAGAAAAGAATTATTGATATGGAAATGGAGTGGTGGCCACAAGCATACATCAAAATGAGGAAGAAAAAAAATTAGACAGAATTTGCAATGCTTAGTTGTCCCTAGGGAGTATCTGATGAAATTTTCAACTTTCATAGCATACCAGGATAAGGAGATGAATACCTGAATGGATTTAGCTTGCACATGAATCCACTGACAGCAAGAGGCTACAGGATCCCTGAGACAGTATCTGGAGATGTCACAAGAAAGTATTGCTATTTGCTGAGTACCACTATGTCACAGTTCAAAAGTGCAAAGCCTTCCATATACCTTTGTTTCTAATTCAGAGCATTAAAGAGAATTATGGTTCTATCTGAAACGTTTCCTTGGCTTGTCACCCAACTCTAGCCCAAGACAGATGTCAGACGTCTGCCATCGTCTCCTTCAGCAAGGCTGGTGAAGGGTCTGGAGAGTAAGTCATATGAGGAGCATCTGAGGCAGCTGGGGGGTGTTTAGCCTGGAGAAAAGGAATCTCAGGGGTGACCTTATTGCTCTCTGCAGCTCCCTGACAGGAGGCTGTAGCCAGGTGGGGGTCAGGCTCTTCTCCCTGCAACCAGCAACAGGGCAGGAGGACATGACCACAGCAGGTTCAGGTTGGACATTGGGAAGAATTTCTTCACAGAAAGGGTTGTCAAGTGTTGGAACAGGCTGCTCGGGGAGATGGTGGAGTCACCATCCCTGGAGGTATGTGGCCCTTAGGGACATGATTTAGTGGTGGTTGATTGGACTTGAAGGTCTGAGAGCCTGAAAATCAGCCAGTTGTAGGATGGGTGGGACACCATGCAGAGAGCAGGAAGAAGCCTGCCTTTGGGACAGACAAGTGCATATACATTGCTAGAGAATAATATTCAGCCCACTGGAGGCCTGGGAAAAGCAGATTGCCCAGGGGCTGGGAGAATTCACACTGCCTTTCAGTAGCTGAGCTGATGGCTGTAAATAAGCAGTTACTGTTTTTTATGGTAAATAAATGCTCTGGGCAGTTCCTAAAGCTTTGGGAGTTTCATTACTGTCTCATGTCAGGTAAATTCCTGCAAACAATGTTACACACAATACTTATGAAAGTGTGTATTTTAGCCAGTGAATATTCTTAATAAAAAACATGAATACTTGTCACCAAAAGTATACGCATGCAAAAATAAAATCACTGTTCTGGGACACAGCCTACTGTGGTTTCTTAGCATTCTGACATATACCTTTGAAGGCCTTGAATGCCAATGGAGTCTTGAAGTACTGAAAAATTGAAACAGATGTTATGGGGAAAGTTGAAAGTCAATAGACAACCTCAAAATATGATAGACATGGAAAAAACAACTTCTGGTAATTGGCATATGCTTAAATATAATTAAAACTGGATGACAGTTTACTGGAAGAAAATTATTGTGTCAGAAGTAAATAAATAATAAGATGGTGCAGAGAGAAGAAAGGGAAACATTGGTGATTCAGGTATAGGTGTAGGTGAGGCACTTTGGAAAGAAGGAATGTATGTTTAAGATTTTCCTATGGCAAACTCAATCAGTGAATTTGAATGCTGTCCTCATCCTAACACCCCTGGCTGGCTCCTATGGCAGCATTTTTCAAGAAGGAAATAGCTACCATACTTTTTAAGCTCATTAAATCATTAAACAAAATCAGCACCTGGATGTATAAGAGTAACCTCTTTGCTATTATAGTGAGAAAAAGCAAACTCCCCTGAATTCACACATCCAGAATAATAAATGCACCTTAAATATTTTTGTGTGCATCAAAACATCTTATGTTCACAATACTGACAAGTCGATATTTATGTTTTAAGGATTATGCAATTTAAAATTGTGTTAATTTAAAAACAAACAAACAAACCCACAAAAAAACCCCACAAAACCACCTCAACTCTTAGAAGTTGAGCGCTAGTCTTCTGAGAGAAATAAGCATGTAAATAATAATTTTGTTGGAATCATTTGTAGGGAAATTATAAAATGCACATGTAAATATAGGTGTATCTATACCCGTGTAGTCACTTATTTGATGAATGAACTTCATCCTTGCTCTATCTATTGGTATTTTTCGTTATATTTAATTTTAATTCATTTATTCATAGTTTTAACCTTTGTAAGAACATCAGTTATTTAAATGAGTAGAAGGTAAACCCCATCAACAAAACTGCAGGGTTTAATGTTGAAGATAACTGACATGCATGAAGTCATTGTATTAAAATATTGTTTTTCCTATTGTTTAGCACAGATGGTGCTGGTAATTAATATTGTGCTATTTTTTCATCAGGGGATTCCCTGATTACAAAAGTCAAGCAGTATGTAATAAACTGCTACATTACACTGTATGAATAAATGATTTATGATTTATATATTTATTAATGAAAATTTCATTATCAAATATGCAAATTATGTAATATTTTAAAGCTTCTCAAGATACATAGTATGAAAAATCATATATTTTCATAAAATCCATAATTTACGAAATACAGTAGAGTATTTGAAAAAAAACATTTATTTCATTCCTTTTGAAAGGCTTTATCTAGGTGCTGATGGTCATGAACAGACTCATTAGAAAATGCACATCAGCAATCTAAATATCTTTGAGGGTGTTCTGATACTTCCTGCAGAGGGGATTATAAGTACAGTTAGGAATAAATTCTTCCTTACTTTATAACATTCGTTGAAATCAAAGCATATATTTTGCTACATATGATAAACTAATTATGAACTTATTTCTAAATAAGACCTTAGAAACAGGCTTGTATACAACCACCTAAATTGATACCATCTTTCCTTGGTGGCTCTTAAATTTTAGGGCACTTTGCACTGTCACAAAAAAGCAAATGAGCAGCTGCCAAGTGCTTGCTTCACCACCAAGAAAACCCAGTTGTCCTGGGGTGGGGTCCTATTTGAAAGATCTCCAAGCTGCAGGATGCAGATTTTTTTCCTCCTGATGTAGGCAACACCTTTAGCATATGCACTCTGTTCCCAAACAACTCACCAAGTGAGTAACAGTAGGAATATTATTCCAAACAGACACACTCCCAGTCCATCTGCTGCAAATGCAGGTTTGGTTGAAGCCTGTCCTCCAGACTGGAGGAACTCCTGAGTCTAAACATGAATGGCAAGCTGGCAAGGATATGCAAGACAAACAAGGTGCTTGAGGTATGCTTCACTTACCCACATGTGGGAATTAGTAATCATAACTACTATAAAGTGAGCTTTTTTTACTGGTTCTGCACATATTCCACTGAGAAGTGGATTTTTATCAGCTGCCTGTAACCTTTTGTCCACATACCTTTCTCTTGTACAGTCAACAGCCTGGATTTCATTTCATTCACCTGCAGCTCAGGGTGGAATTTTGAAGCAAAAGATCTAGATATTCAACATGACTTTTGAATAGAGCAAAAAATGGAATCAAAAGGTTCGTTTCAAATAAAAGAATGCTTTTGCCTTCTGAGTCAAGTTGCCTCAGTCCTAAGCAACAGCAACAATCTAGTGCATGATACTACAGACTTCAGAATTTGTATTTCTTAAAACAGTCTTTTTTTCTTCTGAGAAAAATCCTAACTACAACTACTGCAAAAATAAATAATATCCTATATTCAATGGATTATGAACATATTCACTCGAAAATGTGTATTTCAGAACTATGCCATATGTAGTATCTACCTTCAGTTTTATTATCAGCTATTATTTTACTTTTTGAAGATATGTGAAAATGGCTATAAAACCATTGAATACCATAATTAATAACTGCACTTGATTATTAATAGTAAAGCGATAGATAATTTGAATTTACACTTATGCTCCACTACATGCTGTCACCTTTAAAGTACACATTTATTTTAAAAATCAATACCTTTTAGCTAGTGCAACTTTTATAATAATTTTCAAGTAAATCAATTAATGCCAGATATCATTTACATTTTCATCAGGTGTTTGGCAGATTTGTCCCCAGGTTTCTCTATTGGTATGCATAACTAACAGGGAGGACAAAATTATGTAATTATCGTGTAATTTGTAAGTAAACACATGTTCAGTTTAAAAATGTGAAATTATTTTCCCTTTCAAATTAATAATATCTGCCATACATTACGTTTTACGATCTACAGATTTGTTATGGCTGTATGGAGTTTGAAGAATCTCTGGTTTTGTTCCTACACAAATTGCACATACATTTGTGTGAGTTCTTTAAAGTTCCCTGATTTGTTAGGTTATTATAGCATGAATCAGTGCAATAGAAGGCAGACTATATATGTACACCATAAACTTTTGGGGGAGAAAAGAAGTATTTTAAATCAGACTAATACTGGTATCGTATACAGCATTTATGTTTTGTTGCATGGAAACAGCAGGTTTTAAAAAGAAACGTTGTCACAAAGTAATTAACCCAGTTTGTTAACTTTTAAAGGAAAAATGTTACGAGAAGTGTAATAGTAGCTCCAATTGTAAACTATCTCACAATTCTCAGTTCTCTATTAAATATTACGGTAATGTAAATTGCTGCATGTTTCAGATTTGCAACAGAACAATTTAAGAGCTAGTAATTCCCACAAATAAAGCAACAATAAAACTCACAATGATCACTGAGACTCCTCCTAAAGTGGAAAATGGGTTGCTTAGGATTTCAGCTTTCCATGGGATTTTTCTTTACTGTTTTCTACATGAAAATGTTTGAGGAATATGGGAAGCAAATGTGTAAATATCCAGCTTTAAGCTAGTATAATAATCTTTATTTTTAATTCACATTTCACAGATACAATGTTGACTAGCTGCATAAAAAATATTAGTCCAAATCATAGAGGATTTGTTCTTAAATGATTCTACCAGGTCCTTAATGTATCTTTATATGAAGGAAAATTTATTTTCTGTGAAGGAATTTAAAATGTGTAAACCAAATCTTTCTGCTATTTCTCCTTTATGAGCTTCTGCTTTGACTAGGCCGATGGTATCCTGGCTTGTACTACAGATAATGTGCCCAGCAGGCCTAGGGCAAGGATCATCCCCCTCTACTCGGCTCTGGAGAGGCTGCAGCTTGAATCCTGCTCTCAGTTTTGGGCCCCTCACTACAAGAAGGACATTGAGGTGCTGGAGCATGACCAGAGAAGGGCAATGAAACTGGGGAAGGGTCTGGAGCACAAGCCCTGTGAGGAGCGGCTGAGGGAGCTGGGGTGTTTAGCCTGGAGAAAAGGAAGCTGAGGAGATTCCTTGTCATTCTCTACAAATCCCTGAAAGGAGGTTGTGGTGATGTAAGAGTGGGTCTCTTCTCCCAAATAGCATGTGATAGGATGAGAAGAAATTGCCTGAAATTGCGCCAGGGCAGTTTGGATATCGAGAGAAATTTATTTACAGAAAGAGTTGTCAAGCATTGGAACAGGCTGCCCAAGAAAGTGTGGAGTCACTGTTTTTGTAGTTATTTAAAAGACATGTAGATGTGGCACTTAGGGATGTGGTTTAATGGTGGATTTGGCAGTGCTGGATTAATGGTTGAACTGGAAGACCTTACAGGTCTTTTCCAACCTACATGGTTCTATGGTTCTAGTTGTTTTAATTCTTAGTTGTTTAAATGTCTTTCATTTAAATCTAGTTACATGACCACACTTGTGTATTGTTTGCATGAGTAAGAATTAAAATTGTTTGAAAGAATCATGAAAACAAGTCTTCATGTAAGTTGCTGAGTATTTTTGGGTCCTGCCAATTCAGTCCTTCCTAATGAAAAACTCACAAAATATGTGCTTTCCCTGGCCACAATTTTAAGCCCATCAGAATTACAACTAAATATCCAAAAGGAGTGCAGGTTATTGGCTCAGTTCCTGGAAATTGTTCCAAACTTGCAGATTCCTCTGCCTTATTGCAACTGATTGCATCATCACCAGGAAATGTACAAAATTGGATCTGTTTGGTCAACACCAAATCACTGATCCAGGCTGAAATAATTTGTGTTTGTGCAAATGAAAGTCAGACACCTATATTTTTGAACGACTTCTCTGGATGATTTTGAAATTTTTTTATAACTCTTTTTTTTTTTTTTATATGCAAGATAATATGACATAAGTGTAGGAAATCATACCACTGAAGAATATACTTAATGAAATCTTCATTGTTACAAGAAGATACCAAAGGATATCTGGTTTAGTTAAGCATATGTACACGTTTTAAAGTAGGTGGTCTTTATCTGGAAAATACATGATAAGAAATACAATTCAAATAAATTAAAAGTTAATATTTTAGCTAGGACCAAGAAGAAACCTAGAGCTAAAGGTAAATGACTTTTCATACTTCGGGGAATAATATTTTTAGCAACATTATTATCATTGGAATTACACCATTAAAACTTACTACATTATATTAGAATTTTCTTTATGTTTCTTTCTGCCAAGTATTATACCTTGGGATCAATAAGTAGATAATAAACTTCATTTCTTACATTGAACAATTACAAATGTGATCTATGGCAGCTCTATGGCAGCTGAAATGTGCTACTATGATGAAGTAACATTCTAAATCTATGTAAGCAGCCTCCTTAAGGAGAAAAAACAGCCCTGGAGTTATTGGACACTTCTGATCCAAACAAAGCAGTGAGAGTGAAACAGGAGCAGTGATCCAGAGTGATTTCTTACCTTGCAGTCTACAGCTCTCATCCTTTCGTTTTACTGGTAAATTGCAGATATTTACTGTTCTTTTTAAAGTATCTATGAAAATACATCTCTGACCATATCATCTGTGCACTGAACGTTTTTCCCAATACTGCAGTGTTTGACAGTATTGGGAACTGCGCGTGAGGATCTAGGATAGTACATGTCCTGAGGTCCAGCTGGATGTCTGAGCACGTCATTCTAGACCCAGGTTTGGATCTCTCAGTAATTAGCAACTGACTGTTTAATATTGTTAACTCATTTATTTCTTTGCAATTCATGTCCTGCTTTTCAAAATTCTAAAAGCACAAATTGTGCATGTGCCAGCAAAAAAATAATAGTAATGAGCTCATTTCCATACCACTGGACCCATTTTCATGCTGACTGATGGTGGTTTCCAAAACTGAGCTTTACTGGCAAACAGGGTTCTACTAGCATTGTCCTTCCAAATGCCTGGAGGAAATAATCCCAGGTTTCAAATGGAAAAATAAAAAATATGCTCAGTTCTATCTAGGTTTTAGCTTTACTTTTGTTATGAGCTTCAATAGCCCATAGTAAATTCATTTTCAGAAAAAATAATTTTTTCCTCGTTAACAGTTTAAGGTAATTTTGTTCCTGCTCATTGGATGCCACAGATCCAGACAGTTGAGCTCTCCTTGCTCTATCTCGCTGAGGCAAAGAGACTTACTGTGATTTGTCAAATGCTGGCAACTCTACGGCTCTGCCTTTTCTATTACCAGGCTGCAATCTGCCTTGGAACAGATCTGCAGTGGAAAGTTTTCCCTCTAGGGATTTGTGCTTCATTGTTGAGGTGTATGTGTAATCACGCAACAGAACAGTTGTGCAGATGTGGCACCAAGAGGGAAATATTTGGTGGCCTGTTCTTGTGATTCACTTGAGCACTAAGCCCACTTACTCCAAGAAGGAGTATCTTCTTTTGCAATAGGCTGGAAACCCTCATCTGTTATTTCTGCAGTTGCTATTTTAGTGCCTGCATCCATTTGCCCTTCTAGTTTTGGAATGGTTGCCCCCTTTTTATCTGCCAAAGGCCACCTTCCATTTTCAAGTCCTATCATGAAGCATTGTTTTGGAGAGCATATGTGAATGCAGCGGAGGTTTTGTGCCATTTGTGTATCACTGACCAGTGAATGTTTCAAAGTGCTCTTTCTAAACTGGGCTTACTCCACTCCTGTTCCGGAGTCAAACTGCCCCAGGGCCAGAGAGGATGGCTGAATCTGATTCTGATTCCAATCAGCTCTCAGCAAATAACAAACAATCAAGGTGAGTCCATAAAGCACACAATGGCAATCTTGGTTCCAGGAAATGCTCTATTTTTTTCTCTACTGGCAACTTTTGCTTCTGGTTGAATGTATTTACAGGCTTTTCATGCAAATATTATTTTGTTATTATATTATGCTGGGAAAGGTTTTCACTTACTCTACTTTTCTGGCTTTTTTTTTTTTTTTAAATACAGTGGTAAAAATAGACATTTTGTGTCTAAACCATAACTTCTCTTCTTGAAAACTCCATCTTATAATTTTTTCTAATACCGACAACCATTTTATAGTTCTGCGCCAGGATTTGTGGCAAAAAAAATAATTGATTGTACCCTGCAAATAAATTCAGTGTTTTACCTATAACTTTGTGTCTTTTAAGAGACAGTCTAACATTCACTGAAAGTTGTGTATGGTGTATTCTCTTCAGTTTCGTTTAACTGAGTTCAGAGTTATACATGCTTTAGTTTTCTTCCCAGGTCCCAAGGAAAACAAATGAGAAAGAATAAGGAAGGGGAGAAAGCTGGATAAATCACTGAGATTTCCAAGGATACCTTGCTGACCATATTGCAGTAGATAGGAAAATTTTGTATTTTCTTAAACCTAAACACTTAGACCTAAACACTTATCTGAGACACAAGAATGTGTGATAATATCTGGCAAGTTATTTATTTATGATTGCTGCTAATGGTCCTGGAGGTTAGAGTTGGAGTAAAGGGTTCATTGTTGAGCAGGATATAAAATGAAAATGCAAATCTATTCTTATTAAAAGGAAGTGTGACATCTATCCAGCTGGACTTCTCTGAATCTATTTTTCCCCCATAAGTCCATATTAAGGTCTTACTGCTACAGATTTACAGCAGGAGGTTTCATGAGCAGGTAATCTCACTGATCATCTCTGGAGCCAGAGATCATTTCAGGATCCTCATCAAGGCTCCTTCCCAAAGAGAGCTTCCTATTGCATCTACCCTCTTATTCTTATAAGGGAGGGCAGTTTTTTGGTTAGTTGTGTGGACTGAGTTATGATTTTGTGTTATTCTTTAAATTATTGTTATAATCACAAGATGCCAAGCTCTCTTAATGGAACCTTGGCAAGGATTTTTACGGACAAATCAAATACTCTGTGCTTGCCTTCAGTATTTTGTCTCCTTGGTTGCTAAGGGCTTTTCTTTGTGGGCTGCATATCACAACTGATTTCCTAAGTGTCCTTAGTAAGGTTAACACAATGGGCCCTTAATAACACAGCCACACTCATTGCCACACTTCCATCATAATGAGGACTTTGGATTTTCAGAAAGGTGGAAGTGGGTAGGCACAACAGCTTTCCAATGATTCTAAATATGAGTCAGTCTTTACATTGCAGATGGGGCATGCATGCCAGAACGAACAATAAAACCTTTATATTCTGAATGCAGCCTGTCGAATCCCTCTGCATCTATGGCATTCCATAGGATTCTGATTCATCTCTTGACTGTAGCTGATATGTGTTGAAATCTGTTGCTTATGCTGTACTTCCTACCAGGTAGCTCAATATGCAGTGGGCAAGCATCAGGGAACAGAAAAGAGTTCCTAGCTTCCTTGGTGCAGGTGTCACTGCAAAACTCTCTAAAGATGACAACACATTAAATAGAATTCATATATGGAACAAACCCAGAAACCCTAAATTAAACAAAGTAATATTTTTAGAAGAAGCAAGCAAATTTCTCCAAGTAAAATTTACAAATCAATTGGTAATTCATTTACAGTTGCTTTCCAGTTATAAAATTGAGGGTAGATTAATGCTAGGCAATGCCATGCATGGATAAATCGCAGACATTTGATTTTCACTGAATCTAGGCTTCTAAATGAGGGTACATTTCTGCTGAGCACTGATCTCTTTTTTTCTTTGGCTACATGTTGATCTTGTAAAAGGCCGAATCAATACAGAGATTGATAACAAGGAGCTTCAGAAATTTATATTTATCATCTGAAACAGATGCTGAAATATGTTGAATAACTGGAAGATTGCTGTGTGCTAAAAATCCTCTTTTCCCTCACTGCTATGGCTGTTGCCATTCTTTTCAGGTGCAAAAAAAGAATTCCACAAAATCCTTCAAAGTAATAGTACAGAAATTTTGGTTGCTAAATCAGTATGGAAATTTGTAGTTCTTTAATAGTTATTACAGAATACTATTATGTACAATAAGATGATAATAAAAAGGTGGTATATAAATAGATACAAAAATATAAAATACATATGTTTTTAATTAAAAAAATAAGCTAAAATAAGTGTAACATGCTTGATTTTTTTGTGTGGTTTAATGATGTCAGTGCTGTAAGTTTGCAGTATAAATTCTTAGAAGAAACTTTTGGATATAAATGATCAACACTGACTGGCATATAAGCTTAATTAAACATGATTTTACTACTAAAATTTTGCTGAAATGCAGGTGTAACTAAAGGCAATATGGATTTTGTGACTGCCTTGAAAAGAGCCAGGATTTCACTGTAAGAGATTAGGAAGTTCTGTGATATTATGCAGTACATATATGTAATCTTGTACTGGTTTTTTTTCCTCACAAATTAGGTTGGAAACTTGTATTTTTAACAAAATAATACACAATTGGAAATGCATATATCCAGTAATTTTAAATACTGGCTATTAATTTATTATTAACTTATTGATGCTAGAGATATATGCAGAAAGAATACAGAAATTTTGTTCTTTAGAGATTTTATTCATGTGCTAAGTATACGATTTCAGGGATGTTTAAAAATTTTGATTATTTTAAATGTGGTTTTAACTATTTCTTTTAGTAGTTTATAGAGTTCAGTGTAAACATAAATATCTTTCTCTATGAAGCATTTTCAAACATTTTGATTTTCCCAAAACTGTAATGTTAAAATTGTAATATACCAGAAATATCCTCAAGTTTACTGGTGCTTTAAGACTGTCATTAAGTCAATCATTATGAAGCAACCAGAAAACCTTCTTTGTTCTCTTTCTGCTATATAAAAACATATCCTAATGTGATCACTAGTCATTTTTGTATGGTGCTTTATATTGCCTGAAAATTCAAGCTAGAACAGTGGTATTTTCTTTACTTACTAGTGACATACAATTCATTACAAGTGCTAATTTTATAGGGTAAGATGGCCCAACCATGTATTAAGCTCATGGTTTTGTATCTGAAACAGATATTGCCACAAATATAATTGTTTTGTCTCTTTTTTTTTCCCTCTCTGGTGTGTGCCTGTGCGTTCCTCTATATTTTTTTTTATTTCTTTCACAGGTATTTTTCAAATGAAAGACATCTGTCTAATAATAACAAAGATTTCTTAACAGCCAAATCTCTATTTGCAGTCAGTGTAGCAACTTTTCCCCCTCTGTTAACTGTGAGTGTCAACATTTCCTTCTACAGCAGCATAAATTGCTGATTTCTAGCATATGGGCATGGAATGCCAGATACGTTGTGGCTTAGCTGAGGCATTAAAAAATCTCTCAGTGCTGCCGAGTGCTGCTGCTTTCTAGGGTCAAGGAAATGAAGGATGTGAATTTAGTGTTAGAGAAATAAAAGGAGAAGAATATTTGGATTTTGGTAATATTCGAGAAAAAAAAAAAAAAAAAAAGGGGAGAAAAGAGGAAAAGTNAAAAAAAAAAAGGAGAGAGAAGAGGCAAAGTCCTAGCTTCCCCTAGCTCTTGTTATTCCACATGCAGTGCCAGGCTGGTATGGAGTACAGCTGAGCCCTTTTAAAATGTAAGTATAATCCTCAAGGGCTCCATCGAAATAAAAAAACAAATCACATGTTATAAATGAGTGAAAACACAATATCTGAATGTAGAAAGGACCCTAAGAAATGCAACTTAACTTCATGAAAGATAGAAAAAGATGAACTGAATTTTTAGGATCGTGTGTTGTCACTTTAAAAATCCCTTCGTACTGGACAAAGTCTAAATGTGCCCTACCAAGTTTGGCTCGTGTATCTATACTAAATAGGAGCCTACGACACAGACTACATTGTTTAAAGACTACTTCAGGATGGTTTAGGAAGAGGGTGATATAATCTAAATATGTGATAAAAAGAGATTAGGGGTACATATAATATTCCACACTGGCAGGCATTCCTATCATGTCATATCAAAGTCTAGCAAAACGTTGAAAGTTAGAAATGTTATCTAGCATTAGCAGGCATTTAAGGAACGTCTCTTGAATATTTCTAGCATAAAAAAGTATTTCATGTGATGTAAATGAATGGTAATTTTCTGACTTTAAAAGAGAACTGTGCCAGTATATTTCAGCATTCTGGACCCAATTCTGCAAACATGGAGATGCTTTCAATTTGCTCTGCCTGCCTTCCCGCCTTAGATGGCTGCGATTGCAGCGAAATTAATCCATTTAAAAATCTGCGGCTTAAACTTAAGGATTTTCAGTTTTTTCCCCCTCTCTTTTTTTTCTTAGAATATCAATAAGTTCCAATTGAAGAGCGGATTCTTTTGCAATTCAGGCATGTGCCGGCGATAACGGGCGAGTTGGCATGAAGAGAGGCAGAGATGGATTAATTATGCAGAGAACATGGAAATTCTGCTTATCATCGGCTAGCAAAGGAGCCCAGCTCACATAATCAGCAAACGAAGGGAGAGAAAAAAATAACAATGCAATGGCACCTTCCAGCCCATCATCAGGATTTTTTCTACCCCCTTGTAATTAAAAAATAACATACACTTATAGCCCTATCTCCTGTGCAGGCAAGGAGTGGATGTCCACAAAATAATTGCAGCGGGATATTAGAGCTGGGAACAAGGGCTGTCCATTCCTAGTATCCCTTACTCTCTCCCTCCCTCTTTTCTGGCCTCTCCTAGGCACTTTCTTTCTGTCTGCATTCAGAATCAGATGAATGTCTCAGGTGACATCCTATCTCAGTGTCCATAAGTCCCGAATCTCACCCTTATCAAGATTCAAGCAAACATATATATGATAAATATTTGAAGTGCTGAAGCTGTTGGGTTTTATCCTGATCACCTATGAGCTATCTGCAGAAAATCACTTTGATGAAAACCTTTCCAAATAGTCTTTCTGAATTACAAAATAGACTTATTAAGAGGAATTTTTGGTTGCTATTGCTATTTCACCTTTTCTCAAAGAAGATCATGCTACCTGTAAAGTTTCTTTTTCTTTCGTTGCATGCTTTTTTAAACACAAGGTAAAAAATAAAGTGACAGATTTATTGTTCAGTTGAAATTATGTTTGTTTAACAAGATTCAATAGCAACACATTTGAGGAGACTGATGTAATAAAAAAGAAGAAATCTGTTTCTTGTAAAAAAAGCCTGTATTGATTCTTTATTTGTTATTGTTCATTTTACTAACGGTATATGTCATGCAAATTAAGGTGCAGACAGTATATTTTGCAATTTTTCTCCATAGGCAGCTGATTTTACAGATGTGTTTTGCTGCTTTTGTCACCATCCACTGCTTTGCCCATTGCTCCCTGTTAGCTATGCTCCCAGACTTCCTGAGCCCCAGTGTCCCTCCCCGCGGACTCATTGGTCAGCAACGGAGGCCGAACAGAGAGAATGAAGCCCAGAATGATAAAAAATTATGCAAGTAGGAAGGGAGAGCAGTAGGCCAGGATTATAAAGCTGGCTGTCTCTGGAAATTTAATTTATTCATTGAGTTCCTCCAAAGCAGGGGACCAGTGTGGGGCGCAGTTTGCACACCAGTAAATGAGCTCCTGGGGACTTTGATGATAACTGATTCTCTACTAAGTTTGTAAAAATTTTTAATCCCAATTCAGAAACAGTGATGAAGCTGGAACAGAAAAATCTGATTCCATTGCAAAGTTATGCATGAAAAATCAGTAATAAATTTTCATCAGTATCCTTAAGAAAAGAAACGCATTTACAAAACTGGCATCTTAAAGACAAGACACTGTTCCAAACGCTGCTCTGAGGCTCCATAGTGTAAATCCAGAATAAATCCACTGAGCTCATTACATTATATAATCAAAGCAGTGCTAATGTATATGTGCACACAGAGTCACACACGGTTTCAGAAAAAGGTTCAACAGGGTGAAGCTTATGCTATTTGTTTCAGCAGCTGTCCAAAATCCTGCGTTAAAATGACTTCAGTGTGCTTTCTTTGTTTGTTTTAAATGAAATTGGAACAGAACAGCTCTTAGATATCACAGCTCTTCCAGCACTGCAGGGGTGCAGCAGCAGCATGTGCGCTCCAGGAAAAATCACTTCTAGCCTGAGAAATCCCCTTGTACAATTGTTCTGCGTCCCAGCCACTTCTCCCAGTGCGGATGCCAGCTAGGGGCATTTAGAGTTCAGTGTTACCACCTGGCCATTTTGTGAATAGGAAATTATCTGAGATCTTCAACCCATCAAACCATAACAGTACTTTTGGAGTAGATTGACTCTGGGATTCATTTCACTACCCCATACTTGAAGCTTCATGGGAAAGTGCTCCAGTCACGCTGCCTGAGTAACAGAAGGAAAAAGCTGGGACTGGGAGAATGAAGAACCACCCCACGTAGAAGATTAGATTCAATAATATCTAAGGAAACTGAAGGTGCACAGGACCATAGGACTTGATGAGATGCATCTGTGGGTCCTGAGGGAACTGGCAGAGAAAGCAGTTAAGCCCCACACTGACAGGAAATGGGGAAATGTAACCCTCATTTTTAAAAAGGAAAAAAAGAAAGATCTGGGGAATGACAGGCTAGTCATTCTCACCTTAGTGTCTTGAAAGATCATAGAGCAGATGCTCCTGCAAACTGCTTAGGCACATGGAAAACCAAGAGGTGATTGATCACAACCAACATGGCTTCACTAAAGGAAAATTGTGCCTGGCAAATTTGATGGCCTTCTATGAGAGGGTTTTAGCATTAGTGGATGCGACAAGAGTGACTGATGCAATCTACCTGGACTTGTGAAAAGCATTTGCCACTGTCCCACACAATATCCTTGTCTCTAAACTGGAGAGACATGGATGTGATGGATGGACCACTCCTGGACAGGGAATTGACTGGATGGTTCTGCTAAAAGGGTTGCTTGATGTCCAAGTGGAGAGACATTCTTACAAGAAGGACTTGAGGAAATTGTTTGATGAGAATCTCAATATGACCCATCAATGTGCACTTGCAGCCCAGAAAGTCGACTGCATCCTGGGCTGCATCAAGAGAAGTGTGGCCAGAAGTCTGAGGGAGGGGATTCTCCCCCTCTGCACCAGTGAAACCCCACCTGGAATACTGCATACAGCTATGGGGCCCCTAACAGAAAAAGGACATGGACCTGCTGGAGCAAGTTCAGAGGAGGGCCATGAAGATGATCTCAGGGCTGGAGAACCACTTCTATGAAGATAGGCTGAGAAAGTTGGGGTTTTTCAGCATGAAGAAGAGAAGGCTCTGCAGAGATGTTGCATCAGCTTTCCAGTACCTAAGAAAGCAGGACAGGTAGTGTTTACAAGTGCATGTAGTGATAGGACAAGGGATTATTATTTTAAACTGAGAGGGTAGATTTACATTAGATATTAGGAAAAAACTCTTTATTGTGAGGTTGGTGAGGCACTGGTTACACAGAAATGTCATGGATGTCCCATCCCTGGAAGTGTTCAAGCCTAGGCTGGATGGAGCTTTGAATATCCTGTTCTACTGGCATCCCTGCCCATGGGAGGGAGGTTGGAACCATGATGATCATTAAGGTCCCTTCCAACCCAAACCATTCTATGAATCTATGGTACCAGCCTTAGTGTGTTTATGGAGGAGACACAGGCAATCCCAGCCTCATAGCAGCCCTGTTGCAGCAGTATCTACTTAGTGTTGAATGGAATTATTTAAAAAAAGAGAAAAAAGAAGGGGAAAGAAAATTGAGATGATAGGTCCATAGTCACAGGAAAACACCAGAGGTACAGCCACCAGAAAAACTAAGTACTCTCTAGATTACCTATGTCCATACAGGCGGTTGGAGCTAGTAATTAGTAACAACTCCATTGCAGAGGCAACAGCTGGTCACCTGGCTAAGTACTGTTTGTGAGTAGAAGAAATCATGGTGAGAATCTAAACCAGCTACCCACGTTGTCCTTGATCCTATAAATAGACCTGCATAGCGAGGCGTATATTCATGCAGAGATGCAGCTACAAGTTCACTTGGCAAGTTTCATCTTTAACAGTTCCTGGTATTAAGCAGGTTTTTGCTGCTCTGCTGTGATAGAAACTTTGCAGAGAGCACATACTTCTATAATCTTTTACATTTCCTGAAAACAAGTTTCAACATCTTTCACAATAGGAGGCAGATAATAGAATTCTCAGTAACCGTAACAGTAAATGGATTTGTAATCTACCCATGATTAAAATTATTTTCATCGTGAAGCAGAATTCTCATTATTGCCATTTTAATATTATCAACTATAAAGTGTCTCAGTGATTGATACTATAGACAGCAAACCCCTATATTATGGTAATTAAATCTAAAATGAATCAGCCATCCTTATACATCTTAGTATAGCACCTGATTATTTAAAAACAATTATATTCTGGTGTCACCTAATGGGGGACACCACTTAAAGAAATACACTGGAATAAGAACCTCTTAGGGTCACAAAGTTGAGCCATGTGCAAAACAAAAAGAAAAAAAATAAAATAATATATTGTCCCCAATTTTAAATAAGGGGGATTTCAATTAGTGAAGAATTTTGGTCTAATCTTTTCATAAATTCTAAAATTTTCAAAAGTCTGAGAGGAGAGAATGACAGGTACCCAGAATGTAGGCATCTCTTTGTTCACAGTATTTGCATGAGTGTGTGCTAGTACAGGCCTGTGAGAGAGGAAAAATACAAAACCCTTTTGCCTTTAAACGTATTTGTTTTGTGTTCAAAGGAGACCAAGTAACGGCAAGAAAAAATTAAACTCTTCCCTTTTCAAAAAACATAGTTGTTTCTGCCCCTCTCCAAGTTTTAGAATGACAGTTTAGTGCTGTCTTAAATTTGGGCTAGCTCTTGGGTTAGTAGCTCTTCAAGACAGATGTCAACATCTGGAAATGCTAAACTCTCCAAAATTATTCTAAAAGAAAGTAGTTGTTCACCCTTTCCATATAAGATGATTTTATTGGGACAGGAAATTCTCAACCAGAAGAGCATTTGTACCATTTATCCCCTTAATCTTCAGTTGTTTTCAGTGCATTTTACCACTGCCTGTTCTTACAAGTGACTTTTTTCATTTTGGTGAAATTTTAGTACAAAAAAATTCTTTAGTGCCTCTGTTCATTTGCAGATTTCACCAGGCTTGCAAAAGCACACCTGTTGTGCTGTCTGGATTTCCTTTTCTGATCATAGGCTTCTGACAAAGAGGGGGGAAAAGAAAGATTTTTATCAAACACTCTTCACCGGACAATGAATTTTCTTCACCATTTGAATGTATCTGTGGAATGCCTGAGTGATTCATTACAGCAGATTCTGAAGTATGACAATGGGCCGCAGAAATGACTGATGGTATCTTTTTCCTGATTTCATTTCCCTGATCCTCTTCATCCCTTGGCCTGTGTACCTCGATTAATTAGAAACCAGGGATTTTCACTCATCAGCTGATGGGTTTCATGCTCCACTCTGTCACAAATCTGCTGCTTGCACTATCTCTCTTACAGCTGGTGGCTGCTTTAAAAACTTTCTTTTTTCTTTTTTCTTTTTTTTCCCCTTTTTTGAAGCAGTGCTTTGTGACTACAGGTTTAGGCCTTTTTAAGATTCAGACATATTTTTAAAAAGAGATTAAAAATTAAAGTAAAGAAGATTCAAAATCTCTGATTAAGTTAATCCCTATCCAAATGATACTTGTCCAAAAATGAACTTTTTGAAGAGATAATAATGTAAATGTTTCATAGCTCTCAGCTTTCCAAGTTCTTTTTTCAAGATATAATAATTGAAGTATTATGCAAAGGATGAAAGTATATAAATATGATTTTTGTGAAAAAGGCCCATATGCTCAGTTCACATGCATTTTAGTCCTGCCTATACTATATTCTTAAGCCAATTGCATTTCAGATTTCACTTGTATGAGGCACCTTATAATAGGATCCTGCAGTAAATCATTGAACCATTATTGTTTCTGGAGGAAATATTTCATAATTGAAAATATGCTGCCCCTTAGGGTATATACCAAATTAAAGTCACATGGTGATATAATCCCTAAGGAAACAAACCATAATTAAATAGTATTTAAAATGCAGAATATTTTGCAATAAAAATCCCCCTCAGAAACTTAAAATAATGTGTGAATCACAGACAACAAACATATCAATTATGTCTACCATAGAAAATGTAACCACTGCTATTTTACTTTCTTATCATTATGTATACCCTCCTAGAATTTTTTCATTTAGTTTCTTCATTTAATATATTGTCAGTATTAAAACGGGGGCTTTCTTTTTCTTCCTTTTTTTTTTTTTTTTTACTGCATGAGCAGCACAGTCTTTCTGGAATGTCAGACTTTGTGGACTCCATGTGTTACTGAGAGGGGCAATTTAGAGCCATAGACATCCGTGTCTCTTGTTTCTATAGATTGAAATACAAATTACAATGTAGTTAATTATGATTTTTTTTAGCCCCTGTATTATTGATTGATGGCATAGGTATAAAAGTATACATACAACATCCCATGATGCAGCCTTTGCCAGGCAGGAATTTGCTCAAGCAAGAATATTTTCTCTTTATTCCTTCCCTCAATTTTCCTTTTGTCTCAAAATAAATGTCAGGTGTGTGGAGTTGAAAAACCAAATAGAAAATCAACGTTTCTGTCCCATTAAAAAATAACTTAAAAACGTTAATCACGTGTTAATCACTGTTGCATCCAGTGGTGGTGGTGCTGCTGCTACCTTCCAAAAGCGTCTCCAAAAGGGAAAGCCACTCAGCAAAGCCACACACACTCACACATGCACACACTCCCACACTCACACACACACACACACTCACACACACACACACACAGGATAGCTCCAAATATGAGTCGATGGCAAGGAGCCAGGAAGGACTTTCACATGGTGTTCCACAGAGGGGTTTATTTGCACCCCCACACATGAATGGGTCCAGGAAACTAAAAGCCCNTGGGATGTGCTCAACTATGACCTTCTCCAATTTTTCTTCTTTTTGTAATACTACATTTATATGAAAAAAAAAGAAAAAAAACCCAGAAATTGTAATTTTGCGATTGTTTTCTTTGCTGTCATTTGATATTAATTATGATGAAGACTAAAAATATTCAAAGTAATCCAACTTTTATGGGAGAGATTCTGCAGTCAGATGTTTTCAGCCCTTTGAAACACTGGAAATTGCATATTGTGTTTCGAGGGGATTTGACCATAGCCGCCTCCTGCTTTTTTATGAGAAAAAATAGCATTATTTTGGTCAGTCTTATTTAATATGTTCCTTGAAATCAAGGAAATTAGTTAACTGTTGTAACTAATCATCCCAATAATTCTTCTGTCTTCTCTATTTTATGGTCTCATCTATGCACAGTCAGCCATTTCAGACTGCTAAAACCCATTTGTCTGTCATTATTCTGAATGTCTTAAGTAGATCCCTTTTCTTGACCACATCGAGATCATGCTTAGAGTTCTTCCCTTGATTAGCCTTATTCTTCACAGCTTTGCCACACACACCAGCTGCTACCCCAGCTTTCATCCTTCTCTGCTGGTGGGAGCATGCCTCTGGGACCCATCCCTCAGGCATCTTCATGAGGTGCAGCCACTAACAGCACCCATCCCAGTCCTCGGTGATCAATTCCCCAAAGTGTTTCTCTGTCTAATTCAATATGATAACTCTCCAGATTCACTGGGTTCTTAAAGCTTTATCTGCTATCTAAACCCAAGATGGAATTAGAATCATGAATGGAGAATGTGGATTTTCCTTGTGTTTAATGTGTTAATATGTGGAATAAATAGAAGGGCTAACTGGTCCGGATCATTGGGCTGAGGCCAACTGTNGGGGCCAACAGGGCCCACTGGGGACACAGAACTAAGGTACATTAACATAACAGAACAGGGTACCCCTGGGAGAAGCCTCTTGCTGTCACCCTAACCCGGGGGATGCTCCTAGGGTCACCTCCTCCCAGTGGGGCTTCCACAAATTAATTTAACCTACTAATTTTTATGGTTCCTTTCTACACTAACTGTCTGTAATTTTTGCTTATCAGTAAAAGGGTGCCTTTACAAAGCAGTCTCCAGAAGGTAGCCTGGTGTAGAGAGGACCTTTGTTACCCTTTAGGAATCTGGACCTTGCCAACCTGCAGCAGAGGGTCAGCTGTACAGTCCAGCTCTGAGGTCTCCAGCATAGGAAGGAAATTGACCTGTTGGAGCAAGTCCAGAGGCCACAAAGTTGATTAGAGGGATGGAGCACCTCTCCTATGATGAAAGGCTGAGAGAACAGGGATTGTTCAGGCTGGAGAAGAGAAGACTTCAGGGTGACCTAACGGTAGCCTTCCAGTACCTGAAGGGAATCTACAAGAAAGATGGAGAGGGACTTTTTACAAGGGTATGTAAATAAGTGTATAATATGCATTAGGACAAGGTGGGATTGTTCCACACTGAAAGAGGCTAAGTTTAGTTTAGATATGAGGAAAAAATTCTTTACTGTGAGGGTGGGGANAAGTGCCAAGTCCTGCACTTTGGCCACAACAACTCCCTGCAGTGCTACAGACTGGGACAGAGTGCTTGGAAAGATGCATGGCAGGAAAGAACATGGGAGTAGTGGTTGACAGTGGCTGAACATGAGCCAACGTGTGTCCAGGTGACCAAGATCACCAGTGGCATCCTGGCCTGTATCAGCAATAGTGTGGACAGCAGGAAAAGGACAAGGGACAGTGATTTTCCCCCTGTACTGGGCACTGGCAAGGCCACACCGTGTGTTCAGTTCTGGGCCCCTCAATTCAGGAAGGACATAGAGGTGCTGGAGCAAGTCCAAAGAAGGAGCTCGGGGGGAGTATAGAGAATAAATCATATGAGATACTGCTGAGGGAGCTGGGCTTGTTAATCCTGGAGGAAAGGAGGCTCAGAGCTGATCTTATCATTCTCTGCAGCTCCCGGAAAAGAGGGTGTAGCCAGGTGGGAACTGGGGTCTGCTCCCCAGCAACAAGTGACAGAACAAGCAGACATTTCCTCAAACTGTGTCAGGACAGGTTCAGGTTAGATACATAAAAATTTTTCACTGAGAGGGTGACTAGGCATTGAAATGGACTACAAATGGATTTGGTGGAATCACTGTCCTTGGAAGTGTTCAAGAAATGCCTGGATGTGTCTCTTAGTGCTATGGTTTATTTGATGAGGTAGTGTTTCATCAAAGATGGGAGTCGATGATGTTGGATGTCTTTTCCAACCTTAATGACTCTATGTTCCTATGATTACATGATTTTAGACTTTCAGAAGATGTAGTTTTCCCATGTTTCAGGATGTGTAGCTCCTGAACTCCAGCTCTTAAAAGAGTAGGCACTGCCAGTTGATGGCTTTGTGGATCTCAAGGCACATCTTACTTTCTCTGTCCAGACATACTAAGTAAAGTATTATTTACCATATTAAGTAAATAATTTACACTAGGGGGGGTTTATTTATCAATTTATTTTTATCAGCTTCTATGTTCCTTCACTAAGGAACAGATCTATGTTCATCTTTATTCTGATGCATATGGATTCAATTATTGAAATAGTCTGTTTCAGGTTGCTGTAGCCATTTAAATGAAAAATAGGCACTTATATTTAGGACTCCAGTTTTCCTATATAGTCAAGTTAGGAGCCTTCAGAAGGTGATTTAGAGCTCTAAAAGGAGCTGCATGGATTTACAAAGAGTGACTATTCCTTCTCCTTGCCCCTGGTGTTGAACACAGTGAGGTTCAAATCTTGATGGCACCTTTCTGGGATTGAGACAATGGTAATATTTGAAAAAAAAATATGATAAATTTAACTGTCATTAGAGTCTTGAATAATTGCATGTTACAGAAGAAGACCTTAAGAAACAATCTGTGAAACTGAACATTTATTTTGTTGAATTGAACCCTGATGAACCGAAATCCCAATTATCATTTCATTTGTACCCTGAGATTCATTTCTTTGCAGATTTCAAAAGAGCAGCACTAGATCAGTACATCTCTCAGCCCAAGCTTACCAGACATCATCGGCACTATCTTTGTATTTGAAAATTAAAAAGTTAATTAAAAAGCAAGGATGGATAAGAATTTGCATTTCTGATCAAAAAAAAGTTTTAAAAGTTTTCTCTTGATATCAGTCTTAGTAAGAAAAAAATTATGTGAAAAATTTTACCTATTTGTTAAGAAATAGAACATCTTAGGGTAGGCAACACCTATTTGCTTTTATACAGAGACATTATTGTCTGTATTTTTCTTTAAGCTCAGAAAGACATCATCAATAGCTCCTTTTCCAAGTTGCCTGATCCTGAGATTACAGGTGAATAAAAATGCAAACAAAGGAGATTTTTGCACTGACACAGACAAAGTTTTGAAAGGATCCCCAAAGGCCCCCACATGGTACCATCAAAGCACAAGAAGGTGAAGTGACCTGCTGAGAGTAGCACAGTAGACTCAAAATGTGGACAGGAACACTGCCTTTTTAACTTTGTTTTTGGTGAAGATGCATCCCCTATGCTATCATAGATACACTAACCAAATCTAATCAACCTGAAAATATTTCTGAAAACAATCAGTGCCAAGACATAAGCAAACTCCCCCAAAAGAAGCACATATGTGCATGTTTCTCTTCTGCTTGTCTCCCCTAAAGAGGTTGGATCCAGTCTGGTTTCCCTTTGGTAGGATCTGATGTTGTGTAGGGATGTGGCTATGTTACACCTGTCCCTAAGTCCACTGCCAAAGGGACAGACTCAGTCACTATTTGCCTTGTTAGATCCACAGCTGAATGGGACACAACACCGAAATTCACAGATTCACAGAATATTCTGTGTTGGAAGGATCGTCAAGTCCAACTCTTAATTAAATGGCCCGTAAAGAGATTGAACCCACAACCTTGGGTTGCTAATTCTTCCACTGACATTTCTGCTCAGCAGGGAGTTCAAACTGGTCTGTGTCACACCAATTCCAAGCATAACCAAGAGAAAAGAGGTGTTTCAAATGCCTGTGTGCAAAAATGGCATTGGTCAGAACTGGGGAAAACAGGATTAATAACAGTGAAGCCAATGAGAGATTGCACACATGCAAATCCACTATTTTTGGAAAAATTCATATTCATCATATTCTGAATTATTTTTTATAAATTTGATGAAGTACTTATTTTTATCAGAAACACAAAAACCTTAGAAATTCACAACATCAGGAATATTTCTCAGAAGAAAAGCATCCTGCACAATCTTGGTTTGGCTGTCTACACAGATCGTGAGCACTTGAAATATGGAGTCCACCTTTCAAAGACAAATCTTTCCTTGTTATGACTTCATCCATCAATGTAAGTCTTGAGGACTTTCCGAGCTGGAAGAGGAATTTAATTCCTTGGGCTTGAAAATTCTGCAGAATTTTCTCATCAAAAAATGTGCCTAATTGCTTTTTTTAACAATCTAATACATTAGGCTTCCACTACATCCTGGGTTCACCCGACCTGTAGAGCTGACTGCATGAACTGTGTAAAGAACTTCCTTCTGTGCAAAAATTTGCATGAATTTTAATTGATAAAAGTTTTTCTGCTACAAGAATACTGAATAAACATTCTCCTTTCACTTTCTACATGTCTTTCATGATTTTATGGACATTAATTTATGTTTTTCTACGGTCATTCCTTTCCCAACATGAAAAGTAATTTTCTATTTAGTCTTTTCTCATAAAAAGTTGGTTTGTACTTTTTTCCACTTCTTTCTACTTTTTCTAGTTCTACTATATAATTTTTCAGGTTAAATAACTCACTGTTTATTTTATTACATTTTTATTTTATTTTATTACAATTTCCAAATTACTCACTGTTTAATATGTAAGAGTTCTGTGTGTCTGCACAATGGCATGATATTTTTTGCTTTGCTCTTTATTTTTTTCCTAATAATTTTTAATATTTATTTTATTTTTTGGTTATTCCTAAGGAAATTATGTTTTTATATAATTTTTATAACTCCAGGATATTTTTCTTGAATGGTAATGGCTAGTTTATAGCCTGTAATATTTTTCTTATTTACATAACCTTGTGTTCATCAGTATGCATTTCATCTGCCATTTTATTTCGCATTCACAGTGTTGTGACATCCTCCACAAGTCTTCTCAGCTTTCATTTTAAGTAATCTGAATAATTTTAGTCCAAACACTCTTACACTGTACTGATAAATATGTTAAATAACAAAGTCTCTGCACTGATCTGTAAGGAACTCCTCTGTTAAATTCTTTGCACTGTAAAAAAAAATCTATTAATCTCTGCTACTTTTAGATGACTTGGAACCATGAGAGTCCAGATTTTTATAATCCTGTGTTAGAAGATTTTTTTTAGTGTTCAAGGTATGCTAAGAGAATTTGGACGCTTTCATCTATGTTCACTGACTCCACAAAAGAACTTTCCTGTAAGTTAGTGAGACATGATTTCTCTCTGCAAATTTCATATTAAAATTTTCAAATTTTATCTGATAATAATAATTACCTTAATGATATCTTAAAATACAAGTGTCTCAGTCTTAAGAATATCTTAATAATAACATGTGACCATTCTTTACTATGCCATTCCATCAACTTGCTCAGTGTGTAAGACAGACACCAGTTTGCTATCTACCAGGACTTCTTTAAAACCTTACATTTAACTAGGCATCAGGTCTAATAACTTTTTTCCTCCTGATATGAATGGCAGGCTCTATATAGAAACTAATTAATAATATGATAATGCTATTAAACTTCACATTTAAGTCCATTCAGAAATAAGGGATAATGACTTCCTAACACTAATTTTATTAATTTGTTCCAATTCCTAAGAGATCATTTTAGCTGTGTGGACAGAGCTTTTGTGAAGCAGAATCACACAATCCAAACTTTTCCCTGTTGTTGAAGGGTTTGGATGACTGAGTGGAGAAACTAACTGCCCAGGGCATGAAAGGGATTACTGAACTGACTCTCCTGGTTGAACAGAAAGTCTAGGTCATATATACCATTTCCCCTGAAGGAACTAAGGCATAGTTTCATAGCTCCACATTGAATGCAACCTGTGGTTCCACACACACGTTCCCTGTATGAATTAGGTTGGTACAGCTGCTTACAGCTCATAAAGGCAGTGAGGTGCCAGGTGGAAAATATTTTTCAGCACAAAAAATGTGCATCACATATACAATGTACAGAATTTACACAATGACATTCAAATTTAGAGACAAGAAAAGCTGGTACAAAATCGTGGAAAATGAACTGTGGGAAAATATGACTCTGTATTCCTTTATTGTTTCTCTTTGTGTGTAGTGTTAAAAGTTCCAGCCTAATTTTTTTCCTGGCAGCAAAACCTGGATGATACGCTAATCAGCTCATCTTCAGCTTTCCCTTTTTGGTCTCCTAAGGTGAGGCTAAACTTAGCCACAAATGTGAATGTGAGGTTTGAACCTGATTTATTTTAATTTCTTGCATTAGAGTTCTGTGCATATATAGCCAGAATAAAAGTTAAATTCAACCTTTACAAAAACCTATTTTATAACTAAAATTAAGGAAGAGCATAATACTAAGAGATTAATGTAAAATATCCTTTAAAATAACCAACTTAATTTCAGCCACATAATACAACATTAGTTTTACCACCTTTTCTTAGTATAAGTAAGTCAGCATCTTGGATAACATCATAAAGCTTTCCCAACAATTTGCAAGGATTGAAATTTACAGTATCAGTCATAACAGTACCAGTCAATACCCTGGTGTTTACTACAATAAAAATAACAACACACTTAAAATATTTGGGCTCAACTACAGGGGATTTTTTTGTCACTAAGTATCGTGCTGAAAGCATTCACAGAAATTTGTCTCACCAAGTACTACTACTTCTCTTAATGATACTCCTGCCACTACACAGTTGGAGAAAAATGGCAGAAGGGGTGCCTGATCTGCCTTGGACACAGTCTTCTAAGCCCTGAAAATTTTTTGAAGTGAGAGAAGAGCTGGTCTTAACTTCTTCACTAACAGCATGACGGGGAGCAGATGAGATATGCTTTCCCTCTGATTTCCTGTGGGTGCTACAAAGGTATTGTAAGAGATGCAGCAGCTCAGAGGATAGGCCTGGCACTGCATCTAGGAGCCTGCTCCCACAAAACTGCCCTGGGATTTCAGTAGTGACACCAGAAGGTCTTCCAAACCAGAAGAAAAGCTGGATTTTCAAAGTATAAAATATTGAGTGAATTTTTTTATCTTCACCTGCCAATTTTACACTGGCATGTTCGGCTGTTAATTTAAAAAGAGTTACAAATTATTTAGACCATTTGGAGACCTTATGTGATGAGCAGAATAAATCCAGGCACATTTATTGTGTAGTTGTATATTACTGAGTGAAATATAGTCTCTGTTCATGAAGTAAATGTGGCAGGAAATCAATTACATTCCAACAAAACCCTTTTTAAAAAATTCCTTAAGGATTTTGGAATTATTTTTTAACATCTGGCCTATCTCCTATCTGCTTCACCAGCGTAATGGTCTCAGTTTCAAAAGAAAAGAAATTTCTCAGAGATTCACTGGAAGATGACAGATGGATTCTCTCTTACTGCCCAAGACATGAAATTGCAGGTGACACCTGATATATGATAATAAAAGAGCACCCATCAAGCACTCGGCCCCTGGCCTTTACTTCGGTGACGTCGTGAGAACACAGGTGGCTTACCTGGGCATCCCGGGGCTGCAGAGCAAAATGCTCTGCTTTGTTAGCAGCTTACTGAGGGAACCTTTATCTTCCCATCTGTGTGGTCTCTGTTGTGATAATTTTGGAGCGAAGCCATCTTCACTATTCTGAGAGTTAGGAGCAATTGCCTGGAGGGCTGCTTATCCTGCGCTCTCTTGTAAAGGCCGTCTTTTGGGGCTTGCAGTCGTCATCCATACTGGAACATGTCCTGGACAGTGATTAAGAGACTGTAAGAGGAGAAAATTAATTCTCCTGCACTGTTCAGCTCTCAAACACAGGTCGAGCCAATGAAACTAAAATTTTATCAGTTTAAAAATGCCAGAAATCCTTTTTCTCAACAAGTACTTTATTGAGTAAATATAGTATGTTTTTATATGTGTATCATATTTGATGGTTTAAAGGAGTAACTAATTTTTAATACATTGGTAGACTTTTACAGAGATATCATCTCGGGTTTAAAATCAAAGAATCACAGAATCACAGAACATGCTGAGTAGGAAGGAACCCACAAGGATTATGGAGTCAAACTCCTGGCCCTGCACAGGACACCCCAAGTGTCACTCATGTGCCTGAGTGTATTTCCCAATGCTTCTTGAATTCTGTCAGGCTTGGTACTGTGACTGCTTCCCTGGGGAGCTGTTCCTGTGCCCAGCCATGCTCTGGAGAAAGAACCTTTATCTCGTATCCAACCTAAACCTCTCCTGACACAATTTCAGGCAATTCTCTTGGGTCCTGTCACTGGGCACCACAGAGAAGACATCAGTACCTCCCCTTCCTCTTCCCCTCATGAGGAATTCATAGACTGTGATGAGATGTCTCCTCAGTCTCTTCTCCAGTCTGAACAGACAGAGTGACCTCACCTCTGAGTCATATGGCTTCCCCTCAAGGCCTTTCACCATCTTTGCTTCTCTCCCTTGATGCTCTCTAATAGTTTAATATCTTTCTTATATTGTGGCACCCAAAACTGCCTCCAGCACTCGAGATGAGGCTGCCCCAGTGCAGAGCAGGACAATCCCTCTCTTGCCTGGCTGGTGATGCTGTGCCTGATGCCCCCCAGACCACTGTTGGCCCTCCTGGGTACCACGGCACTGCTGACATATATTCAACTTTCCATTATCCATGATTTGTGTTGCAAGACTACTATTTATCCAAGGAGCCAAGAAGATTTTATAGAAGTATAATATCTCCCCTTATTGTTATTAGGAATATTAGGAACATTCCTAATAACAACGTGTTTTTGATTTTCAGTCATTTTTCAATCATACCTGGNTTTCAATCATTCCTGGAAGGGTCCATAAGAAAACCCAAATCCTAAATTGTTGCGATATGAAGTGACGCAGGTTCCCCAGGCAGGTGCAAAGGAGAGATGCTTTATTACAAAATCCCTGCCTTTTTAAGCAGTTAGCTGGTTATCAGCTTACATAGTTTTAAGGCACAACAAACATAATTCAACCAACCACCATACACCATGATGTGTACATGCAGTGGTCACACAGCGTGTTTTTCTACCCCTAATTTAGCTTTGTCTCCTTTCTGCTTAGCCAAAGTAACAGGCCTGAGCCATGATTTTACAAAGGCAACAAGGCCTTCATGCAACACTAAATCAATCTTTCACTGAAATCATAAGGCACTGAATCCCACTGAGAAATCTGCAGTCTTTGTGGCTTTTGGTTATGACCAAAAAGATTCAGCTCTTAATGAAATTATATTGCAGGACAGTGTAGAAATATTAAATTAACTGAGGTGCCAAATTTTCAAGGCTGCACCCCCAAAGTGTCCTTTTGCCTCAAACACCATTTTATGAATAAAGCCCCAGCTGAAAAACAGCAAGCCATTGTCGTGAATACAACTAAGCCGCTCTCATCTCTGTGAAGGGATTAGTGGAATTGCTTTGATTACTCAGACTGAGGAAAAGGTGGGACCATGATCAGGATCGTACTGCTAGCTCACCTTTCTCAACATCTTCAAAGAAACCAGAATAGCATGTCCTTTACTTAATGCAAAATGCACAATACTACTGTGATGGACTAAAACAGGCTGTGTAAAATGAGTTTTGCAGCTAGTGTAAGCAAAGGTGCCTTTCTGATGGGATGCATGCTCTGTGAAATGAGCCTGCTTGTAACACAATGATACATAAAGAGCTCACAAAAAGAACAGTAATCAGCTGACAGCTGTGCCTCTGGTATAGACATGGTTAAACATGTCACCAGGAGTGGTCTGAAAGGTGACAGTAGCACAGCTTTGTGGCAGTCCCAGTAAGAATGTGTTGTCCAGTCACCCGAGATGGTAAGTCATGGCCTCATTTGCTGGCAATAGAAAGTCCTGTATATCAGGAGTTAGGGAGGAAAATACACCCAAGGGGAAAATGCATTAGCAAAATTGTCAGTCTGAATAAAAGGAAATAACAAAGTTCAACGCTATGTGTGGATCAGTTCAGCAAATAGATATTATTGCACAACAAAAAGTACAGAGTGAGACTGTTCCTAACTTCTTCCCTTTCCAAAAGCTAATACCTCATTTTATTCCTCTTATATCATTAACAAGGACTTGTTAGTTTCTCCTTTCACACTATAGTTTTGTTTCTGTTATATGTTTCTCTTGGAAACTTTAGAAGTTACTTTAGCCCTCTTCTTGGTTAAAACTTTAGCCCTCTTCTTGGTTAAAACTGCCTACAATTCACACTTATGGCTTCAATATATAGAATATACCTTTATGAGTGTGCATCTACCATTTTGACCATCCCTAAGATTGGTTGCTATAAAATGCAACAAGAAACCATTCTCTTCCTTTGTTCTAACACCTTGATGATCATCATCTATTTTTTCCACTCTTGTCTTGCTTTTACATCTCACTGAGATCAAACTTCTTGTTCTGTTTGTCAGAAACACATCTTTTTTTAAAACAGATTCCTTTCTCCCACCCACGTTCTGGCAGCCTTTGGGCTGAATAAAGTTTTCCCATTCAAAAAAGTCTTCATATTAAGAAACATTAATGTTTTACATCCAAGCCCCATCAAATAGGCCAGCCGGCCAACCCTGTGTCCTTCTCAAAATGGGCAGTGGACCAGTGATTCATGAAGTTTCTGGTGATCTGGAGGAATTTGATTTTGTGATGACATTAGCTAGCTCTTTGAGGATTCCTGGGTAAATCTCATGAGGTCCCATAGATTTGTAGGGACCCAGCTGGAGCAGCAGATCCTGCACATTTCAGGTAGACTGGGAGTTGATCACTCACAGACATGGTCCTGCAGCTCAGGGCACTGAGACCTCCTTGGTCCATCCTTCATGCTGAAAACAGAAGCAGACAATGCATTAAACACCTTTGCCTCAGCTCTGCTCCTGTTGGTGAGGTGACCATCCTCATCCCATAATGGGCTGATGTTATTTTTGCCCATGCTTTCCTATGGAAACTTCTCTTCATTCTCAGCTTCCTTCAGTAAGCTTTTTGCTTTTCCATCTTCCAGCAGTAATTACTAACCTCGTGCTGTTTCTCTGTTCACAGAACCCTGGGAAGATCTGCAGTCCCATTTGGGAAAGTTGCTGTAGTCCACACTCTGAAGAGCCAGGGTCCTGCTGTTTATGTCACAGCTAGAGATAGAAGAGGGGAGAAAGCAGAGTAGATGGAAGAATCATCTCAATGGTCAGAGCCAGAACACAGAGCATGAGCTACCTCTTCTGTGATCCTCCTCCTTCTGGTGACGTCCCAATGGTAGCTTTATTTTTCTGGCTATGGGAAGCCTTATTAATAATACGTTTGGAGTAGTACTTACATTCTTTCTTACCAAGAATCACACAAAATTTTCTGCTTCCAAAGGGTATGTAAGACTTTGAAAGCCATATTTTGGGGATGTTAAATACAAGAATATGCCTACCTTTTTATTGGTGCTATTTCAAATGTTCAGCCTGCATTCACCAGTGTGAGTTTTGACATGTTTGATTGTGTCATGATAATCAGGTTTTGACCAATTCCTGTCTTCAAAATATTGAAACAGTAATATTTTAACAAAAATACATCTTTTGAATGATTTACTTATGTGTTATTTCTCTGGTTCCCTGAAGAGTAGGAAAAATATTGTTTGTGTAAGTTCTAGCCCACTACAGCAAATACTATTTCCATAAATACTTGCACAAAATAAAAAATGATTTGGGGATGTTTTCATACCAAGGTTTTTCTTCCCGTATACTTTCTGGAAGTGTCTTTTTATTGCCATCAACATCTCATAAAACATATTTTAATGTTGCATGCTCAACAATTGCAGGTATTTATTTTCCAGGAGCTTTCACATCAGAGACTCTGTATCTACAATTTCACACATCCAACTAGAGAGTAAGAAACAATTATATGAGTCTCCAGTGACCCATTGTAGCTAAGAAAACAACCGAAATAAGAAACTATGGAGAAACAAAAATTCACAAAAAATTGAGTGAACAATTTCAAACACAGGTTAAAAGAAAATAAGCTATTTTCAACAAGCAAATGAAGAGACAAAAATATTGAAAATTTGATAAATAATGAAAATTATTCATTATTTATTGGAGGGATTTTTTTACATGGTCGAAGGAGTTATACTAGTAGGATTTTCAAGAGGTTTAGCTTAGAGATATTGTCTTTGACAATGCTAGACAACTCAATGTGCGACATTTTATTAACCTTAAAGGGAACATATTCTTTGTCATGAAGTATACATAAATGGAATCAAACCCATCTCCTGGAATGTAATCTTGTTATCCCCAAAAGTTTTAGCTGTGATACTAACCTTTCTTTTTTTTTTTCCAATCTGAAAGGGTATATGGTTATTATAATTTTCGTTTAGGACCCAAGCTGTAAGTAAATATTTATGATGTCTGTATGCCAACACCTGAGTGTGCAAAGACTGCTCTGCAAATGCAAATCTTTTGCATGAGTCTGTTCTGGACACGTGTTGTTTTATGCAATAGTATCCAGTCATGTGTGTCTCCAAATTTTTCATTAATTTCAGAATTACACTACCAAAGTGGCAGTGGACTATCTCAATCACTGCAAATTTTTGGTCTTTGCTGTGTAGGTAGCACATGAAAATGGTTTTGCCTGATAAAGCAGGAAGGTATCACCAAATCCTGGATCTCCTCAGCCTGTGTCTTAATCAGAAAGCTGCTCACTTTATGGGAAATGTTTTGTATTATGACACAGGTATATAGTAGAAGATCATGTCTGAGCTTATGAATGAAATGTTAACTTTTCTAACTAATCTACTTATTCACTGTATATTCAATCTTGCATTTCCTGTCCTCTGAGGTACTTGGTAGACTAAGTCCGGATTGCAGGACAGAGAATTGTCCCTGGGGATCACTATGACTAAGCTGAAAGCTCTTACATTTTTAAAGGGTATATGCTGTTGCAATATTTCTCCAACTTGTTTATATTCTGCCTGTTTCTGGGAATAGTACTGGTATTACTGCTTGTTTTGAATCTTATGTGATGCTTCTCATTTTAAAATTCTCTCTTCACTTTCTGACACATTTCTCAGACTTTAAACTTGGGTTTTGAAATGTAAGTTTTCCTATTGTGTGGCTCTCTCATACTGAATAAACTTAGGAAATATGAGCCAAAAGGGATTCCACTGTATCTCGGAAAAAGCACATGGTATCTCTTCAAGGGCTTCCAAGCCCCATTAAATCATTCTAGTGACCTGTCCTTAAAAGATCTAGTGCTCCCATCGTTGAAATGAGTCTTTCTGTCTTGCCTAAATTAATTGCCAAATTAATGTGGATCAGATCACAGACCCTTGAGATGTGCAGTTTTACAGCTGGAGCCAGCAGTGATGTCTGGGCTGCAGGATTAGGAGTCCAGTCTTTCCTCTGTGCCGAGCAAGAGGAGCTGGACTTTGTATGTCCCACAAGACCTTGTTTTCTACACATACTCTGCAAATACACATCCTTTATATAGAGGAGGCATGGGCTGAAAATACAGACATTGCAACTAACATCCCAACTGCATGTAGGTGAGCTTTGAACAAAGTGTGCTCCGAAGGTGAAGGATGCTGAAAAACAATCCTGGATGGGTAGCAGAAAGCAGAAACACATATTTGTGTCAATATTCCCATGCCTCCTGCAAACATTCCCCTCCTGCAAAAGGAGCATAAATAATGTTTCTTCTCAGAAAAGCAATTTGAAAACCTCATGAAGTCATCATTGCTTATGAAACTGTAGTACCAAGCACCATAACAAAGCTCATGAAGGAATATGAAATTCTAAGAAATGAGGCAGCCCTTCACCAGTGAAGGAACAGCAGATTGGATAGCTGCTCACCAAATATGCAGTGGATAAAGCAGAAGATATGTAATCAAAATATCTTTTTAATAGAGATATGAATTGTGCTGAAAGAGGCAATGTTAATATTTTATTAGTTTCTACTGAGGGTCAATGTGCCACCTGAGTATCTTTGTATTAATAATTACCCATATTAATTTACCAATTAATTTATTAATTTACCCATAGAGTAAGATTACTCTGAGCATTGTATATAGATGCATAATGTCAGATTTGCTTTTTTCTCTATTTATCTGTGACAAATATTTTTTTTGTTATATCACCACTTTCCTCTTGAAACAAGCTATAAACAATGTGTTCCTTAAGTTCTGAGTTCTACTAGACTAATTCTCTACATCACTATGAGTTACTTTGATTATATTTCACATAAAAACTGTAAAATATTTGATGCCACAGTCACATGATGTTCAGCTGAGATTTGCTCACTAAGGTACATCATGCATTGAGCCAGCTAGCTCTTTCTGTTCCCATTTTCAAATTGCAAAGTCTTTTTTCTAGAAAATTCTTGCCTTTCAAATTACTGGTTAATATTGTAGCAGCAAAGATAAACTTAATAAAATAGATTAAATATGAAAAATGTAATTATGTTTTAAATTAAATGTAAATGTTTAAAAATATAAAACTTTGTAAATGTGTTTTTGCATTTTGTACTGAAACCTCCCATATATATGTATAGAGCAATTGCCCACACATAAAAATGTCTCACAAATTTCAAAGTAATAGTTTGTGTAATTATATTGAATCAGAGGGGTCCTGTTACTTTGTTCATAGCTGGGAAAAAAAGCTTATGTAATACTGAAATGAAATGTTATTACAGTCTCACTTACTCATTCTTGGAATTGGCTTAGTGATTACTTCAACATCGACATCAGTGAAAAACATTTGACATCTGGCCTAGAAAATCAGACAGCAGACCACAGAGACTTTGATTAAAAAACTCCATGTAATTTTCTCCAATCAGTAAGCTGGCCTATTCTTTTATTCGAATGAAGGCTTCTCTCATCACCTGCAAATTTCTAGGAAGACCTCAGATAAAAAAAGGGGGGAAAAAGCAGTTCTACCACTTTTGTAATAAATTTCCATTCCAACAAGCAATTGCACAGACTGAAGAGGAGCATTGGTTCCACCGACAAATTGTTCTCCTCTGTTTGCAAAGGGTCAAACATCTGATTTCCACAAGTATTTTTGCTATTTATTCCTTTATCAGAGTTTACTATTTCATCCTTCTCTGTTTAATGATTCCTCAGGGGTTTTAGACAAGATGCAAACCCATTTCCTGGAAAAATACAACAAAATGTACCAGCTTTTTCATGTTCTCTGATTGTCACAGAATAACCCAGGCTAGGAATGATACAGGCCACTTATGATCATGTTTTCATGTTTTTCAAGGATTCCCTTCTCCAGACCACCACTCTTTCATGAGAAAGAATGAACCACTAGCACAGTCTTACAACATACATTTAGCAATGAGCTTCATTGCAGGATCATCATTGTCTCAGGCTGAGACTTCAACTCACGACATCAGAGCAAGGCATCAATGAATTCATGCAAGAAATACTGCAGAAATGAACCCCCCACGCTGCCTTTCCTCTGGGAATCAATTTTCTTCAATGAAACTGGAAAATTAACTTATTTGCAACATGCTAATTTCAATGTATGTTTTCAGTTCCAAGAGTGTTGCTGAAGTCCTTTCAAATGCAGTGCCCCTTCTGCCTCTGTTTTGGCCAGAACAAAGCCCTTGCTACCATAATGCTACAGAAGATTTGTTTACCTCTTAAAAACAATGAGGTATGCTGCAAAATATGACACTACTATCAAAACATTCATAACCAATTCCCAAAAAAGTTACACTGTTGGAATAGAAAGAAATTGTTGTATTTCCTTAAACAGGATGTCACAGTGTAATCCTTATTAAAGGTAACGATCAAAAAAGTCTTGAGAGAAAAACTGTAGCAAGGAGACAAAATAAACTGGCTCCTGTAAACAGAACAAGAAACCTCTCTACTGCGTAAACTGAGGACTGTATTTAATGATGTGCCTTACAGATCCCAATCAATCATGTTCCAATGCAGATGAGTTTCTCTTGCTCTTATTGGGTTTTGTTAGAAGCAATCATTTTAGTTTGCCCTGTTTAACATAGTCCTTTAATTATACAACATGTTGATACCTCCAGCTATTTGCAGTCTTATTAAAGGAATAAAAATTTCCTTTATGAAGCTTTGCCTAATGGCCCAAACACAACACCTCAAAACATGTAACAATATAACATTTACAGCATAGAGCTTTTTTCCCTATATATAGGGAAAGAGCAACCTGCTTTCAATCAGAGCACAAATGCATCCTGGCTGTATTCTGTAATTCCATCTTTAACTTCAACTACTAATTGTAAAACTTCGTGCTTAATTTACCACTAAAGCATTAGCATATGACTATGAATTTCACAGTATAGAATACCTATCTTTATGATAGATATAACTAAATCTCATAAAGAAAGATAGTGAATAGGATCTATTGCCCTGTTATCCAAAGTCCGGTTACTCTGTTTTACATTCCCAAAGTGTTTTGCATTCATGCTATGCTCCATTCCACAGCAGTAATTTTTTTTTTTTTAACAGTTAAAATGCTATGGTCTCTCTTACTAGGGGCTGGGTGAGTTATTCCTTTTGTAACAGTAGCAAGACAGAATAAACCCATAATGCTATGGTCTTCTGTCTGTGTTAGGGCAAATGGGGACAGAAGTGCACACAATGAAACGTTTTCTCATGTGACCTGGGAAGAAGTGGGATACACAGGGGGCTATGATGAGCTGTATCTTGTGTTTGCTTTGTTCTGCTCCATGGCTGCATTCCCAGAGGAAACTATTGCAGAACTGGACATTAATAACTTTACTCTCACTAATTGGTTATGGACTTTATGGTACCAATCAATAAACTAATTAAGCTGGGTCAGTTGGTCTCCTGAGCCCTTCTTAAGAACAACAAATAGACAATTGTCAAACCCATGGGTCACAGACACTGCCAGAAGGAAGTGAGTGATGTACCTGGAGGATGTGGGCAAATGCAGATATCTGTGACCCTGGGAGGAAGGCACCAAGGCCTCTTGGGGAGCTGCTGCTCCTGGGAGCAGCAGGCAGAGAGGAGGCAAGGACACCTGTAGAAATATTGGAAACATGGCCATAAGCCTGGACAAAAGGCTTTCTGAGAGGAACATCAGCTGGAAAGACATCAGAAATTTCTTCCCCTGCCCCTCAGGCATCTAAAGTTTCTGTTCAAAAAAATATATCAAATAGCATCAAAAGCAAATCTGCCTCTCTCATTCACTTTATCCTCCAAACACATCTAGCCTATAATATTTCAGCATCTGTCTTAAGGGATTGGGTGAAAAAAGCAACAGAAGTGGTTTTCCTTCTTTTCTCTTGAGCATATGCTACCATTCCTGCCTCTGCAAACACTGAATTTTATTTAAATTTCCTGCTGCTTGAAACTTCCACCACAGCCATTTGTTTTTCTCCCCATGAGCACATTACAGAAATTTACTTTGATTGACCCTGACAATGCATTATGTTATAACCTTTATGCTATGTCTGCTTAATGCAATGAATCTGATTAAAGTTTAAATAAAAGAAATTATACAATTATATAACCTATGATTATAGTGAATTGGAGTAAGTGATCCAGGCTATTTCTTTCAGGACTATCCTACTATAATTCTATTTCAAGTTATCTGAATATTAATTAAGTGACACCAAATGTATTTTGTCTTCAAAGTAAGTAACATTTGTTTGCTGAACTCTACATGGTATTGCCAAGGATGTAAAGATTCTTCATGTAATTGTAGTAAATGCTTGGCACACTGAGCTTCTGAACTAAGTAAGAGACCTTTTAAGACTAGAGTGAGAGAGGCCTCCACTGTTCCATAATTCCACACACTTGTACATGGTGGCAAGCAACATGATATTTCTTTTCTTCTTGTAATTCTTTTTGAATAATTGCATCACTAACAAGTGATATCACAAAGGACTAGGGCTTTTATTATTTGTTTCACATGAATCCTTGGGTATGGCTTGCCTGAACATCTTTGTTCATGAACAGTTTTGTACTGCCATGAGAGGGAAAAAACCTGTCCAGTAATATTTTGTATGTAGCATAAAAGGTCCATTTAATTCATTTGTTTTAAATAATATAATGATTTTGTTAGGTGTTATTTACCTTCTCCCTCAGAAAAAAATTAACCCTTCTGTTAACAAAATAGTCATAATATTTTTGAAATTTTTCCTTTTCTAGAGAACCATACAAGTAACTGATTTTTCTTTCAGCTTTGGATGTAATTAAAGAAAACTAAAAACTCCACTTTGGTGGCTTAGGTGAACCTGAACTATTTTTTTTCTTACTTCAACCATTTTTATGTTATTTTCCAGTGAAATAATTTTTTTATTTAACTTACACTAAGTATTTTGTTATGACAGTTTCAACCACATACATTTTGTACTGATACTAAATTTGATTTAAATTTGAAACAAAATCCTATTTCATAGCAAAATAGATTTAAGAAACAATGAAATATTTAATTTAAATGATTATATCATTTTTCTAAATCTCATTCAAAATTCTGGGCCTAAGCTCTATGGTTTTTTGGTTTTTTTTTCTGATTACAGGTCTTTTCTGCATGCTTTAACTTACCAATCTTTAACTTGACAAAGGTGGTGTGCTAACATAGAGACAATACCACTAGAATGGCTCCTACCTTTTCTTCATTTTCGTCTGTGAGATAGAGGGAAGTCTGTTCTCTAAAAGAGTAGACATGTATTATGGAGACCAAGGGTGGCTCTATTTGAAAATGGTGTATTGGAATGTTTGCTAAGAATGGGTTTGGTACATATGGATAGAGTTTCATCATGAATCCTTTTTGGAGGGTTTATCTGTGAAAATTTCATAATCTGTCTCTGAGGGGATTGTATATACAAATGCATTAATTCTTTGTTTGAGTATCTTATGACCATCCTAAATATGGGATGCTGCAGAAGGGTCCCGCCTAATCATGTGTTTACAAAGTTTATGTTTGTTTGCATACTGTATGGTTGCCAAAATGTCTGGATTCGGGACTGTAGCTGCACAGCTGAGATGAGCTGTGCTATTTTCTCTTCAGTAAAGATGCTCTATGATTTGCTGTTCCTAGAAAAGTATCTCACAACACCATGTTTTAAATGCCATTGTAAGATTTTCTCAAGAAAAACGAATAAAAGTACTTCCCATTTTATTGAAAAGGTTTTCTCATTATAACATTTTCAAACCTTTGGAATTATCTTAAGAGCAAACTTGACTTCATGTCTTAAGTACCTACTAATTTATTTGTTTATTTTGGATTTTTTAAGTGATAGCTATATTCTTGGAAGGCATTTTCCATATTTAGTTACTTATATGTATTCCAAAATTAAGAAGACATATAGGAAAAAATTTGCACATGTAAAGTAATCTTGATCTTACAGAAGTAAAGTTTGATCTTTATTACACTAAAAGAATTTGGCATTGCTGTAGATGCATTGAGTAATATGATGATAAGCAGAAATGAGAAATGAAGGGATGTGTTTTGCTGTAGAATTACACAGTTTTCAGCTCACAGACAACAAGCTTATTTTCTTTGCCTTTATTTATCATATAATCCAAGAATATTAAAACACCACATGGTCTCCTCTCCTAATGTCAGCTTGCACCTCTATTTAAATTTAGCTGGCATTTATGCAACTTTAAAGTTACAGTGTAAACGATTCTAGGAAATCCCACCATATGATTCTGTAAAAAAACAAAAGCAATTTTCATCTATTAGAAATTACTTCAATTAATAGATTTTCTCTTTCAGCTCTGACATCACTGTGAATTCTGTTTACATGGCAAAAATAATTTCAAATAATATTTAGCAGACATACTTTCCGTCTGTTTGTAAGCTCTTAGCTGCACTGTGTAGTGCATAGTAATTCTCTCACAAAATATTCATTGGATATCCTGAGCTGGAAGGCACCCATGGGATTGTTGAAGTCCAGCTCCTGGCCCTGCGTGGGACAGTTCCAAGGAGCACACCAAGGGCTTGAGTGCATTATCCAAACACTTCTTGACCTCTGTCAGGCTTCATGCTTTGACTCCTTCCCTGGGGAGATGTTCCAGTACCCAGCCACCCTCTGGTGAGGAACCTTTTCCGGATATCCAACCTAAACCTCTCCTGACACAACTTCAGGCCATTCCCTTGGATACTATCAGAAAGAAGAGATTGGTACTTGCTTGTAAATATCTTACTCATGAGGAATCTCTGGACTGAGAAGACTCTCAGTCTCCTCCAGGCTGAATAAATCAGGTGACATCAGCCACAGGTCATATCTTCACCATCTTTGTTGCCCTCCTTTGGTCTGTCTTTAATAGCTCAATATTCTTCTATTGTGGCACCCAAAACTGCCCCCGGCACTTGAGGTGAGGCCACCCCAGTGCAGAGCAGAGCAGGACAATCCCTGCCTTGCCTTGCTGGGGATGCTGTGCCTGATGCCCCCGGGACAGGGCTGGCTTGCCTGGGTCTCAGAGCACTGCTGACACATCCTCAATTTTCCACTGACCAGGATCCCCAGGTCCCTTTGCACAACGCTGCCCTCCAGCCTCCATGCATCCAGCCTGTCCATACACCCAGGACATCCAGGTTACCCCATTCCTGGAGCATAACCCAGCACTTGTATTTGTCAAAATTCATACAGCTGGTGTTCACCCAGCCTTCGCCCCCGTCCCACTGACCATACATGATCTAGGATCATATAGAGGGACCTATCATGATCTAGGATCTATACTATCTCTGTAGGGCCTATATTTTAGAATAGAAATTTTTCAACATCCACCTGACACTGCCCATAAGTTCGTCCAGTAACCAATGCCTTCAAGCATGTTGCTGCAGGAGTTTTTACTGGTTCTCCAAATTACTATTTGCACCTTCTATTGTCCTTGCTTAATGGTCTGTCACATCCCTTTCTGGTTCATACAGTTACAGTATTTTTGTGTAGTGGTTTAGAGGAGTTTCTACCAACACAAGTGTAGGGAAATTATTTTAAATCACATACCTAAGAACCTTTTAACTGAGAGCTCATCTCTCCATTAGCATTCTGATCTAGTGAATTTGTAGCAGTTAGAGGAAGAATGCCACCCACTGAATTATCAATACCAATTCTGTTCACATCCCATGTTTTTCTTACAGATTCCTTAACTTAATACTGATTAAGTTAAAGCCCAATACTAGATGGTTCTGATACTTGGGAAGACCACAAGCCAAGGAAGTATGATTTCACAATTCATATAATGGGCAACAGAGTCTTTAGGCTGTTGAAATGAAATATAAAAAAGAAACATTAATACATTTTGCAATACACTGCATTTGAAGAAGGATGAAGCAAGTAGATTTTTAGGAGTTTTAGGAAATGAAAAATGCTGAGAATTAAAGTAACATCAACAGATTTTTTTTAAATTTTGGAAAGGAGATACTGATGGATCGTAGACCACAATAGTGTTAAATCTCTAAAACCTGAGGCAAGCATAGTTTATTTTGAAGTAGACCTGTAAACTGAGCAGGTTTGATCTTGAAACTACTGAAATAAAATAGTATGCAAAAATATGGACCAGTGCTATTTTGCCCCATGTAATTTTGCTTTCAAAAATGTGCGTACATCAAGGCCATGTTATGATTTTTTTTTTCTGATGACAGTCTCAGTTCTGTTATTTTGTTCTGCCACCCAGCATTATGCAATAGTCACATTACAGTCATATGATTTTTTAAAAACCAGGTTATTACTTGTAAGGTCAGGCCAGCATTTTGTGTGTAACTTTAAATGACCTTTTGTATACTTGATAGTATTTTTTTATACAGCAATGACACTCAAAGGAAGAAACAGTGGAAATCAGTGCAGCTTTCAAATTAAGTAGATAATGGCATTAACATCTGCTGTGTAAAACAAAGAGAGCACAACTCCCAGTCTCAATTTTTTTGAAATTAGGTCACATCATAGGAGAATGAAAACCCTCTTCTAAATGATACATCTGAATGTAACAGTAAGTTTTCATATCCTATAGTCATTCAAGATAATTTAGAATAAGTAGAACTTTATTTGTCATTTAAATATGCGCATTAGCACTGAATACCACAAAGAAAGCTGTACTCACATTCCACTCCAGAGCAGAAATATTATCCCATAATTCATATGGAAATTTGTACCTGAAAAACAATGGCAAGAATCATTGAGTCCATACTGTTGTTTTGTGTGGTTATATTAGGCATTAAAATAAATTTCCATTAGTGCATTTTTTCCAATGTATAATTCAACAACACATATAAATGTTTAGATGCTGTAAATAATATAAAATGTGGACACAAGCAATAATAAGAAAATACCTTCTTTTTGAACAAAACTGGCATGCATTTCAAGGGTACTTAAAATAATCAATCATCCAAATAGGAAGATGTGCTTGGTAGGGTACTGAGTCTCACAGGAGAGGGCACTGACCTGCTAAGCCACACATGATGATAAGTAAAAGAGAGGAAAATTGTCTGGCAACAACCAACATATTGATACTGAGGAAATATTTCCTGGGCATGAACAGGAAGGAACAGAGGACTATGGAACCTGCCTTCATCATCATCCAGTGCAGCAGAGGCAGGGAGGGACCTCAGAAGGGGCAGCAGGACCACATGCTGCTGCTGTGTTGTGGCTGGGAGGTGCAAGCTCCCCTAATCTACCTTGCTAGGTGAGCTTGTGGTGATAGTCAAGCACCTTTCAAAGCTGCAAGTACTCAACCATATGCTCAGATAATATTTTAATGACTTAAAAAAATCTTTTAGAAACAGCTTGGTCTGAAGGAATGTCTATGGGCAGACAGCAAGAGTTGTCAACCTTAAAAGTCATTTAATGTTAATTCATTAAAGTAACAAACATTCCCGTGGAATTTGTATAATTTCCTGCAAGGAGATCTGCAAAAAATCATAGCATGGTTAATACCACCTTAAGTTAATTTGCCATTGATGCAAAACATTTTTCTCTCTGAACTCCCCACCTCTGAAGTGGTGTAAAAGCAGCTGCTACTCATGGGGTAGTTTCAACTACAGATAGTTAAATTATTTCTCATGATTCGACAAATCAGGCTTTGTTTATCTAGGACAAACCATTTGCAAGCAGAGTTCGCAGTCCACAAATACATTGTCTGCTCATAATTGTTTAATGAGCAACATTTAGGAACAAAGACCAGTGGTGGGGCTGCCTGTAACTTGTTTCCTCTGCTCAGGATTTCCACTGGGTAGCTCGTCACTTTAGCCACACCATTTTGTTTCTGCTCTTTTTAACAACTTGAGTGATTTAAGGAGGAATTGACACCACTTAACTAATGACAGTAAGACAGGTATGATTTCCCTGGATATTTTATATTCAAAGCTCACTGAATTTTTCACTTCCTTCTGAGAATACAATCTTGATTGAGATCACTGAGAGACATCCCAAAAAACCTAAATATTGGACAGAAATAGCAGGAAACAAGCAGGGAACAAGCAAACAGAAGTCTGGCTTAGAATCTGGTTTTGAGCCTGGTCTCACAGTATTTCCTGAGCTCTCTTTGCTACTGTGAGGATTAATGGAACATGTAGAAGATGCATACTACAATTATCTTCTTAATATATCACATTGTTGGGGTTTTCTATACTTGATAACACTTGATTGTTTCCCTAAGCTTATTTGTCACAACACAAAGAAATGTTTTTTATGAATACCATTAGCATGGTCTTTTTGGAGTCCCAGCAAAACAGTGAGTGCTGCTGTTTATGATAACATATGATAACTCAAAATATTTATTCAGAGTTCAGTTCCTACTACCACCATTTGCAGGCCAATCTCTGTCTTCTGGCCTTAATTGCCTCCCCTGCCACTCTTCAACGTGAAAGGAAATGTTAGGAACAGCAGAGAATGAATTAGAACTTTCAAACTTCCATCAAACAAAAAAGCAACAACCAAAAAACCCCTTCATCCTTCTCTCGTTATGGTTTGTTGAATCTTCTTTTGTCTTGTTGTATAATAGGAATAATGTTCATGGCACTGGAGTATACACACAATAAATAGCTTCTGTGGTTATCAAACACCTCAGCTTCACTTCAGTATTTAATCACCCACAAAAGCCATTTCTTGCCTTGTATACTTCTCTGCCACAAACATTATCCTGTAGCTAACATACACCCTGGAGTGCCAGACCTTAATTTTGCACTCTGAGAACTGAATTGGGAGAATGAAAAACCCAACCCTCGGTTTTTAAAATAACAGTTGAAAAGTTAAAAAGGGAGTAATGGTAATCAAAATCCCCATGCTCCCCTTATGTAGTAGAGAGAAAGGGCTGACTTAAATGGTCTCCCAAAATTACCTGCTGGAAGGATTCCAAGAAAAAACATAGTTATGATAGACATATGCTAGCAAATTATGAGAATAACTTGGTTCAGGGAGGAATTAACTTTTCTCCCATGATAGAAATAACCCCGACAGAACCAAAAATGGTCTTCATAACACAATTTTGAGAAGTTTTGTTCAATAAATATAAATGGCTCTCTCAAGCTGCTTTGACAGACCCTAAATGTTTATGACCTGAAAGGCATAAAGACACATAATACAAAATTAATATTCCCCTAGTTCATGTTCCCTGCCTGCCTTTTCCTCATCCATTTCTTCACCATTCCTCAGGTTGCCCCTTTAAGCTTTTGACAGCACTGAAGAGCTCCTGAGATCCTCAAAACTGGTGAACTTCTTTTACTCTTGATCAGTTCTGTGTTACCAAACTGTGTGTTCCTGGTCAGTCCAGCTGGACTCTTCATTTATCTCACCTATATCTGATCAACACTATCTCAACAAACAAAGTCACTCCAGTTGCTAAATGGATATTTGTGTCTTCTAAACACTTAGAAGTAAAAAAAGGAGAGATGAGAGAGAACTGAGCCTGTGGGAAAGCAAGACAATGAATAAAATTTTTTCTATTAATATCAGAGAAGAAATATTCTGGGGGAGTATAAAGACAAAGAAAATGCTTCTGGAGAGAAAGAAGAAAAAAATGAGGGAAAGGTGGAAGGCAGAAAAGAAGAGAAAGATAATGGAATCTTTACAGAGAGAAAGTAGTAAAATAGTTGGTTGACAAAAGAAATTAATGGATCAGCAGAAGGAAGAGAGGTCATGCTATGAGAGAAAACCAGAAATGACAAAAGAAGAAGGAAAAACTAAACAAGTTCCACAGTGACTGGAAGTAGAACTGAAGTTTAGTAAGAAGGGAAAGGCACTATAATACTGGGAAGAAGGACAAAGAACTGGAAATGAGTAATACAAGGTCAAAAGAGAAAGAAGGGATGAAAGAAAAAGGCTAGATAGAGGGAAGAACAAAGCAGCTAATGCTTGGATGATGGATGTATTTTTCAGTGCTTTGGCCACAGTGAAATTATAAAAGTGAAAATCCAGGGACTACTGTGTTGTACATTCTGTTGTATAAGCTAGAGTTGGATGAGAAACACCATGTACATGAAAGCAGTGAGAGCTTGCACTGGAGCTTTCCTCTTTTCCTGCATGCTTTTCATTTACTCTGTATTTGTTAATGTGATTTAAAGGGAAGAACTATAAAGTGAAGGTGCAAGATGAGTGAGTGTGCACTCATGCATGTTAGCAGCCTTCCCCTGATTCCTTAGAAGGAATGTAAATGGAATAGTTAGTGTCTTTTGCCTGCATGAGAAGGGAGGCTGCTCCAGGTCTAAAACATGGCACAGGAAGAACTTTAGAGGCAGACATTGAGCTGTTTCTTCCAGAAAAGCACAGGTTGTTGGAATGTTACTCAAATAAACTTTTCAATTTTCATTTCCAGTATCTGTGGTTTCATGTTTGGTTTTAATGTGAGGCTCACAGAGAAAGACTCGTTATAAGAAGAAGGTTGCACATTTACTGTGTTAGATAATATGATGCATTGCAGCTTTGCCAGTCTGTCTCCAGAAGACTAGAAGAGACACAGATAGTGTGAAGTCAGGAATATGTCAATTCAGATATACTACTGAAAGGTTAATTTTAATTAAAGATATCAGCCCATGGAGAGAAGGATTTACACCAGGTAGTCACCCGGCCCCCTCTCCTGCGTAGCACATATCCAGCTACGGGAAACAAGGAAGGAAGTCATCTCAAGGGGGAAGTGAACAGAGAGATTTATTTTCTCCTGTGTTGAACTTTGTCATGTTAAAGCATCCTGCCATCTAATGGAGTTCCCAGTCCTGATTCAGTCAGTTCTCGGGGGCTCCCTATGGAGTGAATAGGAAGGGGTGGATATGAAGGATCACATTCATGAAAGCAGAAGGATGACCTTTTTAAAGAGAGGGTTTTATTTTTATTCATCTCATTCAAGTGTCTGAAAAATTACATTACAGAGTCATTTTCTTGCCTTTATCCATTCACTAGCCCAAATAAATATTGCTTTATGTCATATAGATTCACATGATAGACAGAGGACATTCCACTGCAGGTCACCTCACAGCCAAGGGCATCCTCTGGGGAATCAAAAGATGTGATCTAAGGGCCCAACAGGAAGGAAAGATTTAAAGCTGGACATTTTACAATCCAACTGAATAGGAAAGCTACAGATTCCTCAGGTAAAAATGTGGATGCAGTCACTCTGCCGTCCTGTTTTTCTGTGTTACCTAAGCCTGATAGATCCAGGCCTACTGGTGGCATAAATAGAGGAAGACTAACCTGCCACTATTTAAGGCATAGACAGTGTGCCTAGGTGCTTTGGTCTCTCTGGATTTTGGAGTTTCTTGCTTTCTCAAGGTGTCAGGAGAGCTGAGGTACCTACAGGATTAGACAAGGTGATACAATGTCATCAGATACCAACCATTCCTACCTTTATGATGGACTCAGGTGCCAAAGAAGGCATTGTGATCTCTAACCTACCCTTACAAACTGAGGCCCAAGTTTCTGTCAGCATCCTTGCTCCTTTCATAAATGTTCATTTTGACTGGGTTTTTCTCTTTTGAATAACCTGATTTTCGTTCTTTGTTGTTTCTATAAAACTTATAAAATTACCCTATTTTATAGAAATGTAAGTGGTTTAAGTCAACTAAAAATAGTAGCTCTGTTCAATACACTCAGGATGAAACAGCTGTATAAGCTTTAACCCTTTATGCCAGTCTCTGTTTATTATCCTTACTTATTTAACTCACAAGCTGAAATAACTTCCTTGTCCTGAGCCATGCACTTCTGACGCAGCTTTAATATCTTTCATTTGGCATTCACACTGTTTCTTCAGTACATTATAAGTGGGACCTGGAAACACATCCTCTCATTTACCAGACACTCTGCTGATTTCAGTGACTTACAGCTTAGCCAAATTTCATTCTCTTTGGGATAAAATAATGTTATATGCCTTCTGTCTCACCTAGGTTGGATTCTTTGACAAAATTTCAGCAAAGGTAATTGAGTCCTGTATTGCTCATTCTGAAAAATACTGGTATCACTGCTGTGAATAATGTTACCTTTTCCTTGTACTAAGGCATGGACTATGGCTTGGACTAAGTGACCTTTGTATCCAGCCATGAGCAGGACAAAGCCAGCCTGCACAAGGCCTGCTGTTGTCTCAGTTTGATCTGCTGTTGAAAGTCAGGCCATTTAAATGGCAATATATGCCGGTGTAGGTGGTCAAGATGGGGAAGCAGGCCCGCTAATCTTATCTTCTCCCATGGCCTGCTCTCCTGCTGGAGTCTTCTAGTCACTAGGATAGCACAGCTAGACTGATGTAGAAGTAAGTCCTCTTCCTACAAATGTGCAGCTGCTGTAAATTTGCTGGTCCCAGGTCTCCAGCTGAACTGTGCACAACAATTTCTCTAAAAAAATATTTATCCCAGATCTTGCTGTGACATGTATGCACTGCTGCTTAGTGGAATGAAGCCTTCCTTAGTGGAATGAAGCACGGCAGGGAGGCCACAAGTGGCTACTGGAAACCTTTCATGTGATCAGCTGAAACGAGAGGAGTCAGGGACTTGAGCACAGACCTCAGAATGAAAATATGGCACCAAGTGACTCACCAGAGGGATAAGAAAGGTCTGATGTCTGTGTGCACAATGGATGTAAAATGACACTAGGTATTAGGAAGAAATTTTTTACTGTGAGGGTGGTGAGGCACTGGAACAGGTTGTCCAGAAAAGCTGTGGCTGCCCTGGAAGTATTTAAGGCCAGGTTGGGTGGGACTTAGAGCAGTCTGGCCTAGTAGGTGGTGTCCCTGGAAAAGGAGGATGAGTTGGAGCTAAGTTTAAGGTCTCTTCCAACCCAAACCATTTTATGGTTCTGTGATTCAGACAACAGATAAAAGGGCTGGACAAAAGCAAAATGTATTTCATAAAGTGTCGGGAGGGAGTGATACTAGACCATTACTTAAACCAGACTTGTCACAAGATTTCAGTATGTATTATAATTTCCTGGGTCCTAATTTCAGACTGGGATGTTAGTCTTGTGGAAATGGTAAATCACTATGTCTAATCAAAATGAAAGGGGCTTTTCATGTGTGCAGGGATGCCACAGAGTTCTCCCAAGGATTAAAAATTCAGATTCTAGATATATCTGGTTGACAATTAGTGCAAGCTTTCCATTTTCATCAGAATTTGTTTCATCTTTAGCCTGTAAATAATATCAGCACCATAATTACCCACATGATGTGACTTTTTGAGAAAAACAAATTGGTGGAGCACTCAGATGCAGTGCAGGCAGGGCAGGATTTGTAGGAGGCACTGCATGGCATGCATGTGCAGGTGTTGTATCTCCATCTTATGCCACTGCAGCAGTTGCATGGCTCTCCCCACTGCTGCTGCAGCTACCAGTGAGTGCCTGAGAGGAGCCCAAAAATAACTGACTGCCTTTGGGGAAGGTATGAAAAGCATGCTATAAATACAGTCTCACAGCATACACTGAGCAATGAGGAGACAACAAATAGAGAACAAAAGCTCGTGAAGTGGGGGTTTTCCATCAGGGGCGATGGATGAGGAAGGGCTTTGTGCACAGCTAGATGTTAGCCATGCAGTTAAGGGCTGTACCAGAATGAATGCAAGAAATGAGCCAGATCAATGATGCCAAGCAATATTTTCTAGCATTTGAGCAGCTGATTCTGAAAACCTTAATGAAGTTCTTCAAAGCCTTTCTTTGTGTGTATGTGCATGTATTTATGAAATTAAGTACTTCACTCGGTCATTTTTATAAGGTACTTTTGTTCCTTACTTTTTGCATATATTCATTAATCTTCATTTTTATTTAAAATTAAATGAAAAAGTATTCTGATATCAATGATAATGGCACTTTATTAAAGACTATTTTCTAAAGATGACACCTGATATTTATAGTGTCTGCATTCATTGTGGTGGCATCATAATACTGTAATTATTTGATATAATAAAAGGTATTATTCCTCTGTGTAAATCTCACCCCAATCCAAGTAGCCAATTTGGCTCATTGATTCTTCCTACCAGGAGTATCCATCCACCAATGATTTCCTGTAAATGTAAACCATAATATTAAGGACAACAGGCCATGTTCATTGTTTGTTACCTTCACCAAAGACAATGTATCAAGGATGCAATTGACCTCATTATACTTAACTGAGTGTTAGATTATAATAACATTCATGAAGACATTTAAGTCCTACACATGACACTAGATCCAGATTAAAACCATTAGCGAACAAAATCAACATATTATTATTTTAGGAGTTTAGACTGTTGCAGAAAGTTTACAAAATCAGCCTAGAACTAGATCAGTAATTTTTAAAATGCAGAGAACAAAAGTGAGTGTTGGTGTAAACAAAGCATTGCAGTAAAGCTAAAATGTGGTAGATGCAACTACTAAAATGCTTTCTTGAGTAAGACAGATAAGCAAGATTTAGTGTTTCTGTTCATTGGGATTGTGTTGATTAATACAACAGGAATTTTGGAAAAACCATGTAAGAGATACTACATTTAAACAGGAAACAGATGGCCCTTAACTGGGCATGCAGGTGAGGAAACAGTGGCTTCCTAATTTCACAGAGCCAGCAAAACAAGAAGAAACTTAATGCCTTCTTTGTTCCCTTCAGCCTAGTGTGCCCTGGATTAGATATTACTTTTTAGCTTTTTAAAATGTATTTTAGTTTTTTTACCAGACACCCATAACAAGATTATGCTCTGGACATTTTCTCATTTCTGATGAGTAACCATCTTAATCATGTATTTTCAGAGATGTAAACCATTCCTGCTGAATTACACATATGGTGGTACTACAGCAAACAACAGAAATCTGTGCAAAGTCAACTATTTGTGAAGCATGATGGGCCTGGAAGAAACCACAATAATTTATAGAATGCATTAAAACTGGATTGCAAGGAAATTTATGATAGGCAGACGCACAATAATGAAAAAAACACAAAGATTAATTAACATAAAAATTCTAGCTGTCATATTTCTCTAAGTAGAAATAATTACAAGGCAATTTTATTTCACTGAATGAACCTCCAAATGGGCACAGAGTAAAGTCAACATGAAAATGAAAGTCACCTTTAGACTAGTAACAGAACAGGTCACAAACTATCTGGGTGGGCTGATAGTAATGCAATTTCTTTACAAAATGCAACTGCACTGGAAACAGTATGAAGTTAAGGGCATAAGGAAATGTAAGGGATTTTAAAAAAACTATTTTCCTTGCAATTTTGGAAATATATGAAAAAATAAAAAGCAGCCTTAAAAATAAATGCATGAAGAAAGGAGAGGAAAACAGATTTTTTTTCTTTTTAATGTCAGAGGAAGATTCTGTATGAAATGTGTTATAATCCTGATCAGTATTACAGTATACAAATATATATATATATATGTAACAATATATAAGCACATATATATTTATCTCATACAAATATACAAATATCAAACACAAAAGCCATATCTTAGGTACAAAATGGAATGACACCAAGTTTTAGTGTCAAAGAAGAATTTTCCCCAGCATTTTTTTGCACTGCTCTGAATCAGGAGGTCCTCACTGAAGTCAGTAAAATCCCATCTCTGACACTGGGTAAGGGGAAAGATGGATATATTCCTCCAGCTGACCTGGAAAACAATATCTGAATATCATTTTTTAAGTCACTCTGCATCTGCAACCTGTGACCACTGGTGTTGTATCAGATACGGCTGATGAGGCTGAAGTGGGAAGTGGGATGTCTTACAGAGAAAATGTCTGTGACAGGGCATGGAGGCTGACCTGTATGCCCTGCTTTCATCCTCTCTAATTAAGCTGGAGCAGATACATTCCTCTTCGAAATTGATAGCTGGTGGCAGATCCAAATGAATTTTCACATATTTCTGATGATGTACAATACAGTCTTGTTGTTTATGCAGCGTCATGCTCTATGCCAACATGATGCGCCATACCATGTGAGACTGGCAAACTTACAAAGGAGAGCAGGAGCAATTTTAATAGCTTTCTTTCAGATTGGATTGTAGGTATCTGATCTAAATGTTAGGTGATTTCTCTTGAAGTACATATCAGTAAAGGTTGATGATTTAAACGTCTGCAAAAACTTTTAATCTTCAAATATTTTAGTGCCAAGTTCTTTTTAGAGAATATAATGGATTTCAATGTTGAGAGTTATGAAGAGGGTGGGGTTTTCATATACATGCAGCTCCAAGCTTCTTTAATATCCTTTGAAATATAATGGAACAAAGATGCTTTCTTCTCTGATTGAGCCAAATGGAAGTGAGGGTTTATTTACATTTAGACTCATTTAAGGATATATTTCTTCCTCTGCAATGTACACATAAAATAATATATAGGAAATCCAAATGGATTTTATCTACTGTTCAAATCTATTTTTCAACTCATTACATAAACTATCTCATCAATTCTTAGCTAACTTTTTATATATATAAATATTTTGATTAGATTCCAGTTCCCAAAATTTTCACCTAAACTTTTCTCTTCTATTTATATTTTTATATTTCTGACCTTTTTCCTTTATGTAAATTTGATTAAAATGCTAGTACTTCTAATAAATGGAGAGAAGGATTGTGGTCTTGTGGCTAGACCACCAGGCCAAAAAGAGAAGTGTGTACAAAATAAGCCTCTGGTTTTGTAACTTACAGCCCTTGCATATCTGTTCCGCTAGCGTGGATTCCCTGTCCTATCATGAACCTCCAGCTTCCTTCTTCTGGCTTCTTATCCTGTGAGTTGCACTTTCTTGGACTTCATTAATGTCACTTAAAATATTTGCATGGATCATCTCATATTTCTTCTCTGCATTTTGGACTGCAAATCAGGAGTCAAAGATATTTACTCTTCTTTCACAATTGGGTTCCTCAAGTCTTCCAGACATTCAGAGGACGTGTGGGGTATTTCAGAACTGTTGTGATATTTCAAGAATTCATTTTTGTTTTTAGATCATATATGGGAGCAATGATGATGCCCCTTCATTTTTGTGCATCTGAAGACTGTATCTTCAAACAACAGATCTGCACAAAAGGATCTCTGACATCTTGTATGACATTAAAGCAGCCAGGCACTGATCTCTGTGTAAAGTGCCACATTTTCAAAATCACCTCACCAATCAGCAGTTCCTAAAATTTGGCCTCAATTAAATGAACTGAGCTCTTTGAAGGACCGTCCTGATTTGTGTTGAATGTGCACATTAATCAAACATGGAGAGTGTGGCATGCTGACAATACTTTGTTCTGTAAAAATGTATCTGTGCTGATAATGCCTGAATTTGTTTTGCTCTGAACCAGCTGTGAACTCACACTGATGAGTGTGAAGTAGGTACAAGATTATGCCAAATCAGAAGAGCCTTTATTTTATATCCACTTTCAACCAGTGATGAACCTATGCAAGGAATAAAAATATATGTGCTCTAACTAGTCTAAATCTTGAACATGGTAGCATGTCTGTGTCCTTTTTCTGTAGAAGGATGAAGCATGGTGGGAGGCTGTGCAGGTCTGTGCTACCACTGCTCAATGCAGGGCTCAGCAGCTGAGCAGCTGAACAAAGCCAGCCTGTTCTGAAAGAGAAGAAGCAGTGGTTACTTAAAATGAAAAAGATAAATATCATGAACAGGTTCCTTAGGGCAAGCTCAGGGTAGGGTGAAACAGCCATGTAAGTTGCAGTAAATAAAGGAAATGTCATTTGTAAGTCTTATAAATACAATACCATTATTAACTTCAGTAATAAATAAAATGTGCTGTACTATCTGCAATGGTTACACGCATTGAGACTATTATTTTTGGTGACTAGTTATAAAGGTTCTGGTGCATTGCTGAAATAACAGCTGAAATAGCTGAAACAGAGGGTCTGGGTAGTGATGAGGCTTTTCCTTCTCCAGGCTTCCTTTCAGTGCCTATTGTTCAGCAATTTTTATAGACCTTGTAAAAACTGGAATTCCCTATCTTACGAATGAGACATTAACATGCAAAATGGGGTGATACAAAGTGCAATATTTTTATGAAATGAGCTATATTCCTGTAATCCTCACAACAGCAATATTCCTTGATCATATCCACTCCATGATTTTACCTTGCCTGACATTGGATTTGTGATGTAGTAAAATTAATTCTTTAAGGCCATAATAATTTAGCAAAAACTGTCCAAAAATGTGCAAATCAACTAAAACTGAAATATTAGTCTTCTTTTATGTTGTGTGTTATTTTACAATACAATTATATAAACCCTTGTTCTGGTTATTTGTTTTAAAAATAGGATTCTAGGCTTTAAAGCCAGAAATAAGGGAAGATCAAGAACATTGACCAAAATATATCCAAGTATACTCAGAAGAATTAAGAGGAAAGGAGAGAAATTTAATCTTGGTAGTGATTTGTAAATTGCAATGAGCAATTCAAGAAACACTGAAAATGGCAGCAGCAGTGGTGTATGCAGTATTTGAACATCCTATCTTTTGTGACTGTGCCGTCAAAGTCCAATACAAACACAGTATGCTGTACCTAGAGAATCACTTGGTGCAAAAACACCACATATTTTACAATCTAGATGTTCAGTTATGATGAATGTCAACAAAAGCAGCCACAAGAATGACCCTCCTGACTGCACTTCAAAATCTCGCCAAGAAATGTATTCCCTATACTGTCATAAACAATCTATTTGCCTTCATTGTCTACTGATAAACATTTCCTATCCATTCTTTTGAAGCACGTAATATTGACACACTCTGAGATAACAATAGGTAGTCTAAAATAAAATCCATTTGGGTTAACTCTTATGTTCAATGTCTACTTTCCTAATAAATATATTTATTTTTAATTGTCATAGGCAGCCATCAAATGCTGTGAAGTGTTTTGGGAGTTTCAACTTCAGACACACAACCGTGTCTTAGCAGCGTTATCATTTTGCAGTTGCAACACAGATTTCTTGTGCAGAGGTGATACTCCTAAATTGGCAGCATAGTCTGAAAAAAATCCCCAAAAACCAAGAACACTTTTTCATTAAGCAGCAGTTATAAAGTGGCTTTTTGTTCTTTAGCTGAACTGGAAGAATTTGAGTCAGAGCATCCTGCCAGTTATCAGTAAACAAATGATCCATAGTCTCTAAGAGCCCTGTATCTCTAAACATATTATTTGTCAATCAATTTGCCTACTTTGTATTAACAGCTATACTGGCCATGTTTACAGTGTCAGGAATGTTTACTGAATTAAGCATAGTTGTCATGCAGATAATAGTATTAAACCATTGGTATTAGTATTGACTCACTACAGTTCCCAACCATGCTTTTAATGCATGGTATCTTACCACAGATAAATAGAACACATTAAAAAGTTACTATAAATGTGGATTAATCATATTGTGCTATATTTAACTGATGTCTAAGTCAAATGGGTGTTTCAGAAGAAAAAAGAAAGAGGTTCCACATACATTGATGTTTCATCTCGGATTAGTGATGCGTCAACAGTCATGAAACACTTTCTAAATAAAATTTCAAGGCTTTTTTTATGCTTTACGTTGAAGGTTTTCTGAACATGTATCACATCTTGTCCACTCCCTAAGAGAGAGTTAACCTTTACCACATCCCTTTTACAGCTTGAAAGAGTTAAAAAACTGGCACATATGTATTAGTCATAATTATAAAGGCAGTTGTGTAATGCAGGCACTGGGGCTCTGTGTCCATGCTAGACTACTGTCACTAACTCTGAAAACACGCAGAAATACAGCTATGTTTGTGACAATTATAATGCACAGGAATGCAGATACGTTTATAACAATTTCCAAGGAGGTAGAAATAATAGCATTGAGATTCATATTATTTCCAGACTCAGAGAACGAAACAAGTGATGAGAGAAACAAACACAAATTCAGTTTTGTTTTTCTTCACCTTGTAAATTAGAAAGGCTTATTTCTAAAACCATCAATTTTTCCAATACTTTGTACAATATTCATTCTAAGATGCTACATTCCTAAGAAATCTCTCTGAGTCACAATAGCTGAATTATGCAGTGTATTCCCAAATAAATACTCAGAGCCCCAGCACCTGCTGCTTGAAGTCTGTGCAGAAATGCATTTGTGAGTAAGGCAAAAATCTCTTAGGAAAACTGTCAGTATCACACAAGAATCTTCAAGATGTAGGTAAAAGTGTGTCATTTTCTCACCAATAATCTGCACTTTTATCTTACATGAAACAATTTTTCACAAAAAAGTCTGCACTCCTTGTATTTGATAAAGAAGAAGAATTAGAAATAGGTCCAATTTCCTTTTGAAAAGCAGGCTTCTTCTGCTTTTGATTGGCCTTTTCTCTACCCTTTATACGAGAAGACAGATAATAAATATAATGATTTGTACTGAAAAGAGAACTGTAAGGATAATGGCCCAAACAGTGTAGGTTTTTTTACAATGTTACCATAGTAAATAATAGCAGCATAGTTCATATGGTTATAGTTATGTCTGTATCCATGTTTCCATTATAAATCCTGTTTTTCACAAGTTTATAATTTCATTTTAATAAATTTTCCCTTGGATGAACTGTAACATAGAAGGTTTCAACAAGGAATGATTTTCCTGTAATTAAAAAAATAAGAAGTTTTTGGCTAGTCTCAAGCCATCTGTTAATCAAAAAGAACAATTTACTTGTTTATAACAATGTTTTGCACCATCTAACAGAAAAAAACCCAACTTCAAATGAAGTAATGAAACAAGGCAATTGATTAGCTTATAGCAAACTGTCATCAGTCTTGATGGTGAAACAAGTTTTTTTCTCTTCTGCTGAATGTACTTTTTGACTATACATACTAATACCTCCTCCAAGCCCCCATTCTGCAGTTAAGCATATGCTTAAACTCCCTCTTCAATAGGAATGCTTTCCAGAGCTCAGGCCCTAGAAATATATACATGTTTAATTAGATGGTAGTGCTTGAAGATAATTCAATCCTCTCCAAGCAGCATGTGGTTTTACTGACTTTTGTGTGTCTAACAGCAGCGTATTTTTGTGTCTGTGTATTAATGATCAAATATTGCTCTCTTCCCTCCACACTAGTCCTGTGTCTTGATGGGCATGTTTTCTCATCAGGGAAAGGTGAAGGTACACCTGAATGTCTGCTTAATCCTAGAATGCCTCTGCAGACTACACTTACTAATTTCACTAAGTATTTTACATTGCACAGCCCGAGCAAAATGATAGCTTGTTTACCATGTACTCATTTGATTGTTCTGTGTCATAGCTCTGGAATTACTTAAATGCAGAGATGTGTGTTAATAGGGAATATTATTCCTTAAACATAATGGCAATGGATCTATTTTACTGCATATTGATATACTATAGTGTTTCACGGTACTATGCTAATCTATTTTACTTTACATGGTTAGATATTATTGACATATTTTATTAGTGACATAATTTGACACTCTAAATATAAATATAAAAATAATATTTCATCATCAGATAACAATACATAAATATCAGAGGTGAGGGGAGGTGCAACATTTTAAGCAGCCATGCTTAGGAAATTTGGAAAAGATGTCTGGAAAAAATCTTCTGTAAACAAGCCAAAAACCAAACCTGGGCAAGCACCGAAGCATCAAATGCCCCCAGCAAGAGCAACTGATTATTACTCTGCATCAACCCTTCTAGTTTCTCCTTTTTAGAAAGGGAGATACCTGCTGTGCTACCCAAAGACTCTCCACATCTGCTGAGTCTTCTGCAAAGTGGGGGTGGGATAATCCTGCTAAGGGGAGGTGGGATAATCCTTCTAAGGGGAGGTGGGATAACTCCACTGTCGTATGTAGGGGGAGCAGCATTGTGCTCAGACTTCTCAAGTGCTCCATGGTTCGTGAGGGCTCCGTCTGTGAACATACTTTACATTCAGGGTGCTGGATGAATTCTGATCTAAAAATAGGATTCAGTTTTATTCT
>VZTN01015656.1:107798-150087 GCA_013400515.1 Erpornis zantholeuca | reverse complement strand
ACCGTGGGACAATACTTTAGACTACAGTCATTTACATGTCAGTGTTGCCTGCAAAACACTACTATGCAAATAAATAGTTTATATTTGATCATCTCTTAGTCACAGTTATGTCCATTATCTTTTTGCCTGCCCAAAGTCCAACTGTGAATCCTTATTAGCATGAGTAACCTTCTCCACCTGAAGAATTTGAAAAAAATCCTATCAGTGTAAAACTGTTCATGTATGTGGCTGTTTGTTTTGAGGCACTTTTGTATAAAGGAAGAACAGAGAAAAAACTCATTCCAAACCCTGATTTTGTGAGCTTCTAATGGGTCCCATCTAAGTTTCCAGACAGGCCTAATGATCCAGGTTATTATGTCAAAATAGCAATGCTTTTGCAGGAAAAGTAACTAATACTCAATACAGACTGCCATCAATACCACAAACTACTGCATTTCTGAAACCCTAAGAAGATCCAATGGTTACTGAGGAGTAATGACTGTATCAATACATTATTTTACAAGACAGGAGATTTCTCGTCATATTTCAGCAGAAGAAAGTACCAGAATCTTGCCAATCTAAATAAAACATTACACATTAATAACTGGCATGAAAATGGGAATTAAACTTTGTGTCACAGAAAAAAAGCTGTACTCTGAGATAAACTAAATACAATTCCCATTATTAACTACAGAAAATGGAATGTAAACAGCCTTTATTATACCTTGTATGGGCCTTTCTCCTTCCTTTTGTTTTCCAGACTCTACTAAGATACCAGGGGAAAAGAAAATGCTCATCATCTGTTTCCAACCCTTTCTCCCTACGGCCCATAGATGGCAATGCGCTGCCTCCCAGCTCAGCCACAGCACTCGCACTACCAGTGTGCTTAACCTCTGGCAGCCTAACCACTTAAATCATTAATAATTTATTGCTAAATGCTTCCACTTTTTTTCTGATCAACAAGTGTTACTCAAGAGTCCCAAACAGGTTTGAAAACAGTGTGCCATTCACTGAGCATTTAATGAAAATTCAGCATAAATTTAACTGCTGAATCATTGTTTCGGGACAACTCAGCCATATAAAGGCATGTTTTAGAGATACTGCACAGAAGATCAACCCACTTTTTACTTCATGAAGTGAATGTTTATATACAAATGTAATAGTTCGCATTTTATCCATATAAACAAATCTGAGTTAAGCAATACATTTGGGAGAGTCTTGTTACATTACCTATAATTAAGAATGAGGAACATGTGTTTCTCCTTGGAACAGGAGGAGTGTTCACTCTGATAGTTACTGAATAAATAGCTACCACACTGCATCATGAACCCCCGATTCACCTCACATCACCTCTCCCCACTAACTCACCTCCTGAGAATGTTTCCTATAATTCAAAATAACTGCTTAAGCAGTTAAAAATAATTTTAAGAGGACATCTGATGATCAACAGCTAAGAAAATAACTTCAAACCATTATACTTAACCCCACTCAAGCCCTGAGGAGAGAGAACATTTAAAACTGGGGAGGGCTGGCCAGGACCAAAGCCGCATCTCTTTCAAGTCTGCTGGTATTCACCAGTGCAAATGAAAACTTTACCGGTAAAAGACTACTTCCACAACTCCGTGTTGAACACTGCAGAGTAGAAACATGACAGATCACACTGAGAAACTAAATAATATTTTTGATGAAGCCACATGATTTTGAGGATTGCAGTGGCACCTATTTATACATGGGATTCACCAATGTTAAAGCTATTAGTCATATGGAGAAACAATAAAACAAGTCCTAGAAGAAGGGTTTTTTTATAACACACAAAATAGTTTAACCACAGGAAGTGCAAACAAAACAGCTGTTAGCACTACTTTGGAATAATTTCCACAAAACACCCAATCTTGCTATCTGTTAAGTGTTTGTAACTGGGTCAAAAAATACTTGAGCATGTAATTTACCTTCTCACAAAGTACAAAACTAAGCTAGGTTTTAAGCTTAAGAAATAATTAAACCAGTAATTCCCCACTGAAGATTAGGGTAGAAAAATATTTTCCTAACTATCAGAGTGGTATGGCTTCAGCTACAGGGTAGCTATTCCCTTAGTTCACAATTCCTGCACAGTCCATTATACCAAGTCACACTATTTGCTCAGCAGGACACAAGAGGACACATGAAAAGGTACCGGACCCTTGGTGCAATTTAGAGGTGCAGCATGTGGGCATCAGAATGACTGCAGAAAAACAGGCACTGCATTAACAATATTAGAAGATCTCGCTTCTTTAGTGGCCAAAATTCCTTACAATAGAACTTGTACAACAAGAAGATTGTTTTGGATCACTGACCATCTTCTCTCTAGTCAGATCAGACCTTGAAGCCTGAATGCTAAAATAGCATGAGGAAACACTGCACATCCTTCCTTTTATTAAGCCTGTAATGTCACAGAGAACTAAACTGTATTGTATTCTATGATTTATTTTTGTGAATTTACTGTCTCTGTAAATTCAGAGCTTCCACATTTTGTCCTGTAGTAAGACATGGCCTTAAAATATAGTTTGATACCTGCAAAAATTTGGTCATAAGTACAAACCGATGATCAGTAGAATGCTGAGTGGCTGGGTAGTCTGTTTGGACGTTTCCTATAAAAATATAAGGCCTGCAAAAACAGTAAAAAAGGAGATCTAACAAGTAATTCTCCTTGGACTTTTAACAGAAACGAAGAACAAATGTCATCACTTAAATCTGAAATCACAATGAACGTGACTGATCTTTCCAAGTAATCTTTTGCCACGAAACAACTCTGGCTGCCAATATGCAGGAAGCCACATTTACAGCATTAACACTGCAACACAAAAATGAAACTACAATGAATGTAGGAATAAACACATGAAAGGATTCCAAGACAAAAATGTTACGGAAAATGCCTACTTAATTTTCATACTGCATATTTTACCTCTACAGAGACAGGATATTCTGTCACCCATATATTTTGTTTATTTTCAAAATAGATAAGCTGGTTTTCCATTACCCGTAACACTGAGCCAGGGCTGACCATTCCACAAACCCCACTGTTAACCTGCATTATCAAAACTGTGGCACTGCTTTATTTGATATGAAGGAGTGTATCATAGAGAAGGAATATGAATTATCTCACTGCTGGCAGGGATAACTGTATTCGGTTACATATATAGTCAAAGATGAAACTGTCACAATGCCTCACTGTTAATTCCACATTAAGAGAAACAATTAAGTTCCTATTTTAGAACTATTAGCTTCTCTTATCACAACATATACACAATTCAACACTTTCTAAGTGATCCTGATAATGACTAAATAATAATTTTTAATGTAACATTAACACAAAATTTTATGTAATATCTATATTCAAGATAAGGATGCCATCAAAAGTGCCTAATTAAAATCTTATTGCTGAGACAACTGTCTCGTGATTTAGTAACATATACACTGTAAGTTTGCATCCAAATTCATACCCTTTCTATTCCATTCTCATCCACAATCATCCACAATCATAAAACACTTCCTTTGATTTCATCTCTGCATGTAAAAGCCCTTAGTTCTTATATCTTCAGACACAAATTTACAAGGAGGGATAAAGCATGTCTTCTTCCCTGCTTCTGTGAAACAAACAAGCAAGCAAACCAACTGATATAAAAACACCAGAGGAAGGAAAGTAGGTTGTCCAGAACAAGTGAAATTTTGTGTTTCAAAATAACCTAGATTATTCCTTTAGAAGCTAATAGCTACATGTGGGAACATGTATCTTCTCAGATTTATGAAGACAGTACCATAGACAATTTATAGTAAGCTTCGACTGTGAAATATGTAAACCTTACAGAAATTTTCAGTGATTTGTGGCATTTAGTTTAGGTTGGTAATACTAATTTTATAACTGGGTTCTTCAAAATCATTTGATAAACTTGCAAAAGAACAAAAATTAGTGTGTAATGTTGAATATCTGCATAAGTAAAAAGGCTTGTAAAATCCCATATAATTTCTTTTAAAAAAAGCAGTAACATATGAAAGAGAGATTTTGGAAGTGTTCATTCCCTAAATAATTCCAATTTTACAAAGAGCTTCTGCCAGGATTTAGTATAACACATCAGTACCAAACATTTTAAAAATAACCTTAAAAAATCTAGGCTGAGGCAAACAATTCTTGAGCAAAGACTGACAGTACTGTTAGAAAAAAGAACAACTAATTAAAATAGAGAAATGGTAATGCAGACAAAAAACGCACACAACTGTCTAATCTGATGTTCGTTGTGTATTAACTGTAAAAACTGATAATCAAATTCCTGTTAACACTACCAGTTTATTGAATCAAAGCCTTTGCAAATCAACCACTTTTGTGTATCAGCAGGTATCTCTTACTTCCCTGCATATCATGTCTTCCAGTTTCTTTTTATCATTTGCTTTGGGCATTAAATGGGTTTAAGCATATACATTAAAACTGGGAGAAGCCTGAAACAATTACTTGTTTACTCTTAAATTACGTAAATTTGTCTTAAGAGATACACTCTTAAGCACTGTACATTCTATACTGACAATTCTTTCTAGAAAATACAGTGACTTTAGAAGTCCCAATTTAGCCTAAGTTTTCAAAAATACATTTAGTGTCCAATAAATACAACCACCTTTCTGTATTCGAAATTACCTTGTCTATTTACTTCATTCTGAAGCAGCTCTTCCATTGCCTCTTCTTCAGCAATATCTAATGGAGTGTCTCCTTCACTATTTACAGCTCCTACATGTGCTCCTTGACTAATTAAATACCTGCCAATAGACAAAGAAAAAAAGCCTGTAAATAACATAGCAAAGCTGATGCAAAAAAAAAAAAAAAAAGAATAGCAGCCACTGGGATATCATATGCACACTCACAATTGATAGAAAAATTTATATTAGGTGTAAGTAAAAACCCTCTTGACTGTCTGCAACCTATGAATACCCATATGTCTTTTCATCCTAATACCCATTAATACAAACAGCAAACAGCCTTCACTTTGCCACAAAGACTCCTGACATGTTTAATACATACCTAGAAGAACTGAAAGAAGAAAATGTCTAGATAAGGAACAAAAGTGATGACAAGGTAAACAGGGATGGAACCACCAATTCCCATGACGTCCTCTTATTAAGACACTTTTCCTGTAACTCACAAATTCAGTGGCACGTAATGTTTCTACTCTTTGCCCAGAATGATGGCTCCTGATCTCTTAGGCAGCTTCTTAAAATTATTGAAAACAGAACTACATGTCCTTCTAAATATTTATAAGGTCAGCTTTTGGTGGGGAAGAAGGCAAGGGGGAGAAAAACACTACTTTACACATTTCAATCCCTCTATGTTTTCTTATTTAATGTGTTACTGTCTCGAGAGTCAAGAATCCAAAATTCTGAATTTCCAAACACATCAAAGGATTAATTCCAACGAATGGTCACAAAAGTATTCTATTATTTAATTGTTTTAAAGCATAAGCCTATGAAGTTACTGACAAGCTACAGTTAATGAACAATTAAAATTATCAATACAGCTCAGTCTTGCACCTTCTGACCATGATACTTCCACTTACCTAGATGATTCAGTACTTTGAGCCATGACAGGAGTCAACACAAGCAAAAAGCTACAAACATTCCTCCTGCCTTGCAGAGCTTAATTCATATTTTCCATATATTTGAGAAAAAAAATCAGGATATACTGAAAAATCAATCATCCATTTGGTAACAGGTGTACAGAATAAAAAGTACCCTATTACAGAATGCTAAATTATGCAGGAGACAATCACAAAATTAATCCAACACTAATACAAATGTTTTGAAATACTTAATTGCTTCTTAATTTCTGCCAATTTATTGTCATCCTAGATAGCTGGAATCAGTTATTAATCAATAACTCACAATCAAATACTCTCATAGATCTGTGTTTTTTAAAGTATTACTTAGATTGTACATGTTATTAAATCTCTGTAATTACATCAAGAAGTGGTAAGAACTAGTAGATTACAAAATGAAAACTAATTCCCAGATGTGCAACCATTATCTCCTGGCATATGCACCATCAGTTGCCACCAACTCTGATGCTGGTATACCATGTTGCTTTTATACTGTTCTTCTTGAAAGAAGTGCTCTAACTCTGACCTCTCTCCAGTGAAAAGACTTAACTTCCGAGGGAATGAAAAATTAATATGGAGTAACGACGTTTCTCAACAATACCACTTGGATTAACAGTGAAACACCCCCCTGGTCACAGATCAGTAAATGGCTATGCAGGTGTCTGTTAAAACAGGCAAAGGTAGCAATGGGGAAACCAACTTTTTTTACAAAGTCAAAATAAAGTCAACCACATATGAAAATGGCTTTATTAAAAAATCCAAGTGAATATTCATGTTCTTTCGAATATAGACAGGAAAAAAAAGTTTTATGTATTTCCACATTATATCTCTAGCAGAAAATTAAACTGCTGCTGTAAGGAAAATACATATTTCATTGAAGCAGTTGTATTTGATCAACTGGGTCAATAAATTTACAAACATGATAAAAGAAGGAATGCATAAAAATGTGTAGGGAATGAATAAAAGGCAAGTATAACATTTTAAAGTATTATTTCTATAGATGGACAACTTCATCATCAATCAATCCTTTAAAGTAGACTTCGAAATGAAGCTGCTTACAGATCAAAATCAGATCAGCAATGCTAGGGGATTAGCAGGGTTGGAGAAGTAGAGCTATCTGATTTTCCTTCTGCAGGTGCTTACAGGACTTTTGTTTCCCTGGGTCAGCAAAGGAAGTATAGGTGAACTTGCTCCAAGTTCACAGGATTTAAAGAGATGGAAGAAACAGAACAAAGATGAAAGGCAGCAGACTCCTTGACAAAAAAGTGAGAACACTCTTTTCCCAGCCTGTCTTCAGCCACTCCAACTAGGCCTCTACTCTGGTATCCCTCTCAAAAAATTCACAGCAATCCCCTCAGGTAAATTAAGAACCTTATTCACTATAAACCAAGTAACTCAAATGCCAACTATTTTAAAGACACCTTTTAAACCTGGTAATGAAATCTACATTTGTTCTGTTTCCGTATCATTCAGATTACCCTGTCCAGTAAAAGTGTATGCATTTATTTACAGTACAGCTAGTTTCAGCAAAGCAATGACAGGGCTCACATGGTACATAAAATCAACCTAGTATCTACAGAATCAAAAGTTTTTATTCGAAACTTAGTGCTACCAATGGAAAGGAGAGCAATCATCTCCCATGTGTAGATAACTTGATTCTGCATTGCATAAAAAAAGAGAACAGGTTTGAAGTGAATGATGCCCTGAGTTTGTAGGGCATAACTGTGCAGAAGACAGTAGCAGAATAATCCTAAAAATGAGAAGACTTTGATGTTTACATAAGAAAATTATTTTTTAAATGAACTGTATTTCAAACTAAATGCTAATTAAAACTTATAGTATGACTTCAAGTAAGTGTATATTTGACATTTCTGTTATGCTGGTACCATATACTAAAAACTTCACATGCAACAGTGTATCATTCTGTATTCATGCATACATGCTTTGACTTCTGAACAACCTATACAAACGACTGCTTGTATTTTAGCTTTTTAAAGTAGATCTTACCTTCAACTTGAAATTTCATCTTTCTAAAGCAAGCAAACATAATATAACTTCATTTCCTTTGCAGATATTTAATTTATACAACTACATGTATGCAGTGAAAAGGAAATTGTAATATAGAGTCCAGAATTATGCCTTTGACACCATGTCTAGAAAAATGTGCTTTATGTAAACTTGGAAGCAGTGAAAAAGTAAAAACATGTAAGATTTCCATCATCACCTACTAAACCTTTTGATATAGCACCTAAATTTTTATCGTTTGAAATTCATCTGTTGAAAAATGGTCATATTCAACAGACAGCTACAGAAGAGTAATTCAGAGATAATCTATATTATATATTGAAAAGTGTTCATTCTAAATCTAAACAGATGACAAGGAAACAGTAGCTTGATTCATACCATGCTTTTGAGCTAAAGCTTTCAAGTGTTAACACTGAAAGGTACCACTTTTAGACTCCTGTGGTCTAAGTATAGAGAACTATTAAGTACCCCAGGAATACTAGGAGAGACAAAAGCAGCAAAAGCATTGAAAATAATTCCTCATACTTTTGCCCTTATATTTCCCTGAGAAGGATTATGCAGTCTGGATAAGACTGGAAGAAATTTGCTTTTCAATATCATCCTTTTATGAATGCAAATATACTTCTAATTCCATTTTTTCTTTTAGGAATCATTGCTGTATATTCCTCAATAGCTACTGAAAACTGAAATTTGTTGTGGCATGGAGGGGGTGGCAAAGAGCCACAACCATGCCAGCAGTGTCTCCGAGGAAGCTGCTCTGATGGGTACCACACGCACACACACACACTCACACACCGGACAGCTGGTACAGGTGTTGGCGACAAAGAGCCGGGAAGGGTCTTCGGATGGGGTTCCATAGAAGATGCTTATTGCAGCCACACAGCTGAAACAGTCCAAGGACGAAAGCAAAAAACACAGGTGTGCAAGGGTTTAATTATGGGAGGCAGAGAGCATCAGGAGCCAATGGTTGGAGGGCCAGGAGGAGGTGCAAAGGCGGGACTAGGGCCAGGGAACTGCTAGGGAAAGAGACGGGGGAGTGGCCAGGGAGAAGGAGCTAATAGTGAGGCAGGGAAGGGAGAAGGTTCTAGAGAAGGAACATATAAGGGTGAGAAAGGGTGGAGAGCCAATGGGCCAACTGGGGAGACAGAGCTGGGGTACACTGACATAAATGAACAAGGGATGCTGGAGGAGCCTTGTTTCCCACCCTCAGAGAGAATCTGTCCTCTTACGGCCCAACTTCCCAAGGGGCACTTTGGAACTCTGTTTTGGCAGGCCCACCAGTCACCACAGAAATTACCATTTTGAAAAAAATAAAGGAAACATTTATTTTCTAGAATTATTATAAACCCCAGATGCTCTCCTATCCTTTAATGAAAAATACATTTTAATACCATGAATAAAGGACTAGAATCTCAGTATATCTGAGACAATAAATAAGAACCCTCTGAGATTACGGTACAAAAGCCAAACAGTTCACACCAAAACCAATCCCACAAACTGGAAATAAAAATTTTAACTAGCCACACGGCCTACATTCCGAATTTAAAAAAACCCCACCAAACCAATAAAAACCTCTTGCAACTGAATTTTTTGTCTGTGTACATCTATTAACAAAATGCATATATAAACACCAAGTAAAAAGAGAAAAGCACCTCTCTCTGAAGACACTTTATATACAAAGTTGAGTCACATCTGTGAATTTTGAACTTAAGAATCTGGAAGATGCTCAAACTTGGATAACAGTATACACTGCAGATAGCATTTTCAAATAATTTATCTCAGCACCAGAGAGAAGGGCATATGTTTACATTCTAGGTATTGTGAACATGGCCCAGTTCACAGTATCTAGAAATAAATTTACAAAGCCATTACAGAAATAATTAACTTGAAGTACTGGCTGAACCTGAAGGTCACCAGAAGGGTGGCAAGCACAGGGAAGGGGAGAGAAGTGGCCACTGAATTGATTCAGTTCATTACAAAATGCTCACTGAGCTGCTTATTGGAGACTCACTAATGCAAACAAGTGTCCCATCAGACTGCTCAGAAGACGGGACAGCAGTTCCTGACTCCTAAAATGTGACAAGAGGGACCTGCCTTAAAAAATGTTGCATATACATTTTAAATAAACATGCTCAGTTTGGCCTTCCTGAGAAACATGGCCTAATTGCTAGTGGGGGCACCAACTAACAGCACAACTGGTCTGCAAAGAACTTTTAACTAATTAGCTAACATTTAAGATTTCGGCTAAACCCAGAGGGTTTAAAAAAATCCATAGATGGTGGAGTTTAAATGCATCTCTGCAAACCCTCATTTGAAGACACGAACAATGAAAAAAAATTGCTCCACAGTCTACAGTATGTAAAAGAAAACGAAAAACTCTAACATCTTTGGAATATGTAGTTTAAGTGCCTTTTTTTTTAAAAAAAAGCCTTTCATAATTGTTTCACTGTTTGTTTTTTTTTTTAAATATAAAGCATCAACACACTTAAAAGTACATCTTTGTAAATCATTCAAATTACTGATAAAAATACATCTATGATAGCTCTGGCCAAATAATTAGATTTTTAAGAGACCTTTAACAAATAAAAAATTTAAAGTTTTAACATTGTTGTTTCCAATTTTTTTTTTCAAAAGTTGAAGTACACTAAAACTGTAAAACCTGATCCTTTTCAGACCTTCTATCGCTTTAAATGTCTGGAAATATTTCTTAAAGTATTTTCTGACTGTAGAATAGTTTAACTTCCAATCTGAATTGCTAACAATGTTGTCATTAATTCAGAGGTAGAAATGCTACCTTCAAGCTTACTTGTTGTTGCCAAATGTAGTTTTGTTTTTAACCAGTTTTAACAGTTTGGGGTTCTTTTGGTTTTTAACTTTCAGCAAAAATAACACTTAAGGGTCAGGTAAGCAAAGGTATACCTACTTGTATGGACAACATATTGAGAGATAGGATTATAGCTTCTATATGAATCTTGAATTATAAGGATGCACTTCTCCAAGTAAGATATTGAAGAAAGGCCTGGTCTTTTATTTTTTCTTGAATGTCTTAAAATAATACAAACCTGAAGCAAATCCAGGAGCGTTGGAGTAACATTATACTAAATTCTCTTGTGGTACACAGTATAAGTATTCCATGCGTCAGTGGACAAGTCTCACGGAAAACATACAGCTGGCTGAATAGGTATGAACAACCAGTATCCAGCCAGCCCTCAATCACTCCCTCAAGCACCCTTACGCTGTTACACTCACTTTTAAACATGTAATTCAAAACCCAGATAAATGTAATAATAAAAAGCCACAACTTCATGGTTTTGCAAATCTATATTGTAATCCCTTTAAGCATTTGGTGGAGAGCGTCAGAATGTGTGCAGCATGGGGCAGGCATCTGGTAGGCCTCGGCAGGTGCGGAGGAGCCCTGCCTGCCTGTGCAGGGGCCCCTCACACACCACCTGCTGTGGACCAGCACATGCTCCTCACCCAAAAAAACCCCAGGTAACTTTCCGCAACCTCCTTTCTCCACAGCTGAGGTACTTCTGAATCTATGATTTATAAAGGAAAATGAAGGTTCCAAATATATGATTTATAAAAGAAAATGAAGGTTCCAAATTCAGTATTGGAGCCAAAACTGTAGAAATTCAGGTGGGTCCAGAATCCTTTCTCCTGCATGCTTTTAAGACCAAAGGACAACAAAACAAATGACTTGAAAAACAATAAAGTCAAACTCACAGGGATGTCTTATTCAGGCACTCTGCAAAATGCCATCCCATGTCAGTCACTGCTGTGCCTCAACTTTCTGCCTCTGAACGTTAAGAACTGAATAGAGACCAGCACAAGAAAGACAGGCTTCTGTGATGGCATTTAATTTAAATCATGACAAAACTCAGGCATTTTCAAGGTTATGCTGCTTTGCAAAATCCAGAAAATTTTCACTCACATCTTGCTCTTTTGAAAAAAGAAGGCTGCAGCACTTTCTAAAAAGGAACACTCCCCCTATAAGCAGTATCATCAACTAGCAGCTATGCAAAACACCAAGTTAAATCAGACCAATTAGGGTTATTTGGCATCATGAGATAATTATTTATCCTGAAATACATGAGTGATGATTTTAAGACAGTTAATATCAACAAGAGACCTGAGGTCAATTTATGATTTCCTCTTGCAGAACACAAAACTCAAGAATTTCTGATAGCTAGAGATGTTCAAAAAAACCCCAAAAATAGTTGAGAAACAAATGGCCAGAAGATTTTAAGCAAATGGAAGGAGATATTTATTTTCAATTTTCACCAGTACAATCCAGATTTCAGCATATATCTTTTTTTTCTAAATAATTAACCAGTTTGCAAAGACTTTTTTACATCCTTCAATGTTCAACAGCTCTTACAGATAGCATCAAATACAGCTTCTGATTCTCTCTCAAGAAGCTCTTATGAAAGGCACCTTGGACTGACACACATCTTTGCTTCAAAAGTGCCAAATAATCCCAAAGCTATCAAAGTAGTAAAACAAAAAAATATCTTCCTATGTAAACAGCACTTCCTATCACTTCTAAATACTGTATGTATATAAAAAACATATTTATCATTATGAAGCCAACATTCTATAACATACCAACACACCACTGAAGTTTGCACATGGCTGGCTGTTCCCAGCCTCCACTGCAACTTGTATGCCCAAGAAAGCACACCAAGTAGAATCCCATCTGTTTTCCTTCTTGGTATGCAGGAGCATAAAAGAAACTGTACTAACAGTATCTCGTTAGTCTTAGTCCTCCTGTGTTCCAAGAAACCTCTGAAAGAGCCACCTCTAGAAAAATTTGTACGTAGGTGGCCAGCTAAACTTAACGGTGCAAATATGGAACAGGAAAAATTCCTACTTGCAGCATCTGAAAAGCAACTAAGCCTTCATATTTTGCCATATCCACATAGAAGGAAAGGCATTTGAGAGGTAGCAGAGCAATATTTAGGTGAAAATAAACAGTGAGTGAAGAAAGTAAAGTAGAAAACAGGAAGAAAGCCATATAGGGAAACATATGGCCTATTAAAAAAAAACCAAACCAAACCTAAAAAACAAAAACCAACAAACCACAAAAATCCCCAAACAAACCAGCACCCAAGAAAAAACAGAAGTGGAGCCTGGCATTGCCAGGAGGAATACAGGGCAAAAATTTCAGTGGGAATGAAATGAAGAAAAACAGTAAGTATTTTTAAAGAGCATATCAAATGTTATTTTCACGATGCATTTCATGAACAAGTGTTCATTTTGAAGTTTGCAGCATATTGTTCAAAAGTGAAGGTCGAGTATGAAAAATGGCTCATTGCAGCTGCAGAGGAAATACTGTAACTCCAGCTGACAACACTATGCTTGGAATTCTTTCCTGTAGCATGTCTCCAAGCATTTGTGGTGATTTACAGGATTTTCATCAAGGTGAACACATGGAATTGAGTTACACTGCTGAGAAGAAGAGGTAACAGCAGCATGGAGGCAGAAGAGGAGGAGGGAGAAGGAAGACCATGCTGCTGCCCACTTTCCTCAGCTAACAAGACGTGATCCCATCAGCAGCTCATCATCCCTCCTGCCTTGTGCTAAAAGCAGCATTGCTATATTTGGATTATGGTAGCATCAAAAATAATGATTTTACCTGTTGATTTCTATTTCAGCAGAAGTTATGAGTATGGACTTAACAGGTTTGTTTTTCTCCAACAGCCACATGCTCGCATTTAGATCAGAAAAATTTAAACCAAGATCAATTCTTTTCCTGTGTTAAACAGATCTTAGCATATATATATGTAACAGCTACATCACAGAACTTATCTTATTTGTAATTATATTATGTAATAATATACTAAGAAGAACTCTCTGTAAAGCAACATTATGATCACAGTGCAGCTTCTAGCATCACTCGGTAGTACTGAATTTAGCCTGACCCCTATTTAGGTACCAGCAATCTGCACTTCACAGCAGTTGTTTACATGTTCAGACCACTTTGAGTTTTGTTGAAATCACTTTTCTTACAAAAGAATGTCCTACTCTTTATTCAAATTTGATAAGCAGCACCTCATCTGTAATAAAGAGGTTTCAAGTAATTCCTTTTTTTTACTTTTTTCCTGTCATATCCACTGTTTAAAGAAAACCCCCACATTTGTGTGTCTTCATATCTGAATTGTATCCAAAGAACTCACTTTCATCAATGCACAGCAGCCCTGTATGTCTAGAGATACCATGGCTACATCTAAACACATTTCAGAAGAATTCAAACATCTTTTATCCTGCCTCAGTCAGGGATAAGACTAGAAAAACACAAGCAGATTAGGATCATTTGCACTGAAATGACGCAGTTTAGGATAGCCAACAAAAGACATGCCTTTAGGAAAGGATAAGTAGGTCATAAACTGCTTTAGTGTCACTAGAAAGTCTACTGTATGTGCTCAGAGGGTCAAACTCACAACAGAGAAAATCACTCAAGTAAAAGCGGAAAGAAAAAAACCAGATGCACAGAAGTGCCAATCTATACCACAACCTTGTTTTCTCCTAGAAAATAATCCTCAAAACCAACTTCACTGCAAATTAAATTATTTTTATATCAGATAACTGAATAAATACTATATTCAGTGGTCAACAGTATTAATAATTCCATGGATTCCACAGCCTACGAAGAATCTATCGCCACCTCTGTCATACAGCAATTTTGAATTGGTTGATGGGGCCCTCACATGTGACAGTATGCCATACTCACCAAGCATTTCTGCAATTCAGAACTTGGTTGCTCATGTATCAATCTAGAGCTGTTCTCTCATGTCCTAGGCCTACCTAGAAAATAGGAACTTACTGGTGGCAATGGGCAGTTACAAGCTGCCAGCCAGGAAGGACCCGAGTGTTGTTTCCTGTGAGTCTATCCAAGCTTACAGGTTTCCATACCTATCATTCTCTTCTGTATGTGTTCTTCTTCACATGTATCACTTCAACTATTCAACTTCAGAATTCAGATGTAAGGCATCTACTCTAAAATGTTCTCAGGAAACAAATAAAATCAATGTTTTGTGAGAAACAAGTATGATCTCTCCTATTTCACTTCTCAAAGCAGGATAGTTTTTTCAGATATCAGATCCAGTTGCAATTTCTTTTTCAGCCAAAAATTAAGAGTGTTCTGAGCATTACAATCAGCATCAGTCCCTTGACTTTTCATTAGATTGAATGAACTGCTAAATTGTATTAAAAGAAAAAAAATATATTTTCCATTAAATTGTATTCCCAAAGAAGGTATCTTTGAACTTCATTTCTTTTCATTTACCCTTAGAAGAACAGGAACACTTACTAAATACTAATACACTAACTAAAAATATTTAGGATCACAAGTAGAGGTGCACACAGTAATCCAATCTGAAAGAAGGCAGCTATAGAGCACACACGGTGCATTCTAAAGTGACCAGCTCTCCTTGACTCCCTCAGCTGAACAAACAGGTATAAAAATTGGTGAAGTCCTATAGTTTCCCCTAACCCATCAACCATATTTTACTGTATATTTCTGTCAGCTGGGTTTTATCCACGCATGAGATCACAGCTACACAGAAGAAAAGATTAAACTCTACCACATAGTGACATGATTTCAAAAAAAGGAATTTCACCACCAACCTTAACAACTTCATTAGCATTTCGTTATTCTTAGAAGGTACATATAGGCAGCAAAAACATGCTGGAAACAGGACACTGCGACAGTACATCTTCATAAAAGAAAATGCCAATTGATACTGCCTCACTTATCTCCCAGTTTGTCCACCGTTTCATCTAACAGAATTTAGCTTTATCATCACAGATAACTAACACAAGTTTGAAGAAGGAGGAACTGTTATGCTGCACACAGCATCACACTTTTGACTGGGGGGAGAGGACACTAGGGGACACATTTTTTCCCAATCTATTTTTCCAGAAAGAAGGTAACAAATGGAAATTAACTGAAAAAATCTTCTAAAGCCTGCAGTGACCTTTTCACAGCTCTCAAAACAAACACTGCATCTTTACCAGTATCAACATGTAAGAGTCAGTCATTCTTCTAGAAGAGCTGTTTTTCTTTGGCTGAGAATGTATCTTCTTTCCCTGTTTTTGTCACATGTCTTATTTTATCCTTCTGAAGTCCTCTTCTCATTTTCTTGAGTGGGTTGTATCAAGTTTCATCTTTGCTTGCTTTTCCTTTTAATTCTACACCTCCAGTTAACATTTCTTAGTATTTAAATAAATATTTTGGATCCTTTCCAAAAACATCCCTTTACCTTGTACCGTCTCTATCATACCAAGCTCCATACCAGTTTGCATCATCAGTTTCCATGTGGTTTACCTCAGACCACAAACTTTACCTTGTTGTTCAAAAATCCAAATTTCTGATTATTCGCTAAAGATCCATTTCTGAATGTATCACTAATAATATCATGTCCTACTCATTTAATTAAAACCACAACTGGGAACCAAGCTGAAGGAGAAAGGAGCCATCCCTGACATTTTTATTAGCATGCTTTCCCAAAGTAATGTTTTGCTCTTTAGGATTAAAATGGGTTACAGAAACAAAAGTTTAGATTAAAAACCCTCCAGTAAGTAAGAAACAGCTTCAGACAATCAAGTTATTAAAACATTGAGAGAAAATGGACTAAAACCAACTGCTTTGAAACATACTTTCTGGCACCAACACCCTCAGATATAATGAAAGAACACTGAGCAGTACCAAGTGGTTCAGGCTCACGAGGTGGGAAATGAAGCATAGGACTCCACCACTGAACAGGTAGCCCTATTTAGCCAGGCTTCTGATCAGAAGTACAAGATACATCTGACAAGCAGCTTAGACTTTTTTTTTTTTTTTACCTGCATATCTATGCCAAGTGCTGCTGGCAAGCCAGGTTGGCTCAGTGATCCAAAAGAGAATAAACCCTCCAAACCCCCGAAGGCTATTCTTATGCTTATAGTTCCCACATTGCTGTGTGATCATTAGATAATGCAAGAGGGAAGGTGGAGGAGGGAAAACCAAGGGTGGAAGTGAGTATCTGCCTGTTTCTGCAATAGTCTCAAGTTAGATCACTTTAATCATGTTGTCAAACTCCACTGAATTCTCTTGACTAGCTGTTGCCAGATGAGTACTGGTCCTGTACCATAGGCAGGAATCACTACCAGGCAGCACCCGCAGCAGTCCCCCCAAGGCAATCAGAGCTGTACGAAAACCACCTATCACTGAACATTTAGGTATCCAACTACAGGTTTGAAGGATTGTCTTGGAGTCCTCTGTCTATCAGACAAGGATCACTCATTTAGTCTTAATGGACTGTTACTAAAATAGGGAGATCCTGGGACAATGGTTTGCCAAGGCTTCAGCAAACAAGTTTGGCTGGGTTCTCTTTCAGGTGTCTGGAGTCTGGAAGAACAGATGGGCGTCAGCGGCAAGCCTGTGGTTACACACAAGCCTTTTAAAGCCTGCTTTAAATATTAGGGGGAGGAGGGGATATACAGCACAGGAAACTTTGGGCAGAAAGGAAAGTGGGTTAGCTGTGTTTTACAGCAGCAGACTTGGTCAAACTACTATTCCCTTCCTAAATTAACTGATTGAGGAGACTCTGAACTTGAGATGATTTCCTGTTTCTGAATCATATGCTTCAGCCTTTAAAACCTTTTAATAAAGAAGGTGTATTTTGAAACTGTGTGCAGTCTTAGGATTCGTATGGGTATCAAACTATGTGTATCAAACATGCCTCTCAAGACATAAAAGCTACCATACAGAGTTAGTCCAACTTTCCAGTTAACATTTAACCCATCTCCAGACGTAAGATCTTTAGGGAGAATAAAAATAGAGCAAATATGTGCTACTTTTTATGTATACCTTTCCAACTACCTTCATGGACTTTCTCAATCAGATCCCATTTGCATGTATGTATTCTGCATTTGTATTTTCTTAATGTATCCACCCTCCATGGATTTCTCATCCCTTGAACCCATGAGGAATTTTACTATCTACCATTTATCAAACTATTGTAATACCTACTACATGAAAGTATGAAAATGGCTATTCTTCCCTCAGCAGACATCTCTCTCTCCCTTTGGTTTTTGGGGTTTTTTTGCAACAAAACTGTAACTGTCACTGACTTCTACGTTAGTTTTGAAAAATACTTTTCTTACACTTGGAAGATGCATCTTTCATTCTGGGTAAAATGAAAAAGCATTACTATTTAAATAGTGTAACTGCACAATAGCCTCTGAACAGTTGCAAACAAGGTTCAAAATACATCAACTACACACTCACAACCAGGCATCCTACAAAGCCCACAAGAAAATAATTTATAACACAGACTTTTAATTATTGAAGAAAAGAGAAATTTCTACCATTTCAGATTTATTTTAATCTGGTGCAATACAAAGCAGAGGGAAATACATAAGTAAGCATTTTAAAATTGTTTCTTAAATGTCACTTTGCATTATTTTCCCCTCTCCCATTACCTTTTTCTGCATTCAAAAGAAGTTATTTGTTTATTCCCTGATACTGAAATAATATACAAGCTTTTCAACCGTAGAAGAGACCTATCAGATAAAATCATTATACACCAGAAAACAGTTTTACAAAGATGAATTTAAGGGTGCTACCCATAAAATACCATCTTAAAGAATGCACACAAAATTTCTGTTCAAGTCCTCCTGCATTAAACTTTCTTTTAATGTAACTATAATTTTACAAAGATTTCATGCTGACTTCTTAATTCCTACTGACACATTAGCCAAGAAAAGACTAATTTTTTTCAAGACTGGCGAACACAGTGGAGGGTAACAGAGACAGGGAATATACCTGTAATTACAAGGCCACTGACCAGACAGCACTGTTACAGATCAGAATAAAACCCCAACAAGTGGGGGGCCATGCTGCAAATTCACTCAGCCCACTAGCAATTAGCATGGGACCAATGCCAAAACATGGCTGAAATGGTGGCTCCCTGAGATATCCAGAGTTATTTTCAGAGAAGCTCCCTACCACCTACATATTCTGTACTTCTCACAGATCTCCTGCACACAGGTGCACTCACTCAGGAACATCTGAGTAGCAGCAGGGACTACTTAAGAGTAATGTGTACATTACAGCACACATACATACCTTATAGCAGCCTTTTTGTATCTAAAGGGGCCTACAGGAGGGCTAGAGAGGAACTTTTAACAAGGGCATGTAGCAATAGGAAAAGGGTGAATGGCTTCAAAATGAAAGAAGGAAGGTTTTATTGGATAGTAAGAACAAATTCTTCACTGTGAGTGCCATGTACAGGGCAACCATGGGATCAGGCCCACCCAGCATGGGTTTAGGAAAGGCAGGTCCTGCTTGACCAACCTGATCTCCCTTCTATGACCAGATGACCCATCAACTGGATGAGAAAGGCTGTTGTCTACCTGGACTTCAGAAAAGCTTTTGACACCGCCCCCCCAGCATTCTCCTGGAGAAACTGACTGCTCATGGTCTGGACAGGTGCACTGTTTGCTGGGTAAAAAAAACAGCCTGGATGGACACACCCAGAGAGAGGCAATGAATGGAGTTACATCCAGCTGGTGGTTGGTGTTCCCCAGGGCTCTTCTGCATTGAGGCCATTCCTGTTTATTATCTTTATGGATGATCTGGACAGGGGGATCAATGACACCTTCAGTCAGTCTGCAGATAACACCAAGTCAGGCAGGAGTGTTGATCTGCTGGAGGGTAGGAAGGCTCTGCAGAGGGACCTGGACAGGCTGGATCAAAGGGCCAAAGCCAGCTGGATTAAGTTCAACCAGCTTGAGCGCTGGGTCCTACACTTGGGTCACAACAACCCCTGCAGCGCTGCAGGCTTGAAAGTGCTCCAGGGATAAAGTAGCTGGGAGTGCTGGTCAGCAGCAGCAGAATGTGAGCCAGCATGTGCCCAGGTGGCCGAGAAGGCCAATGACATCCTGGCCTGTATCAGGAATAGTGAGGCCAGCAGGACCAGGGCAATGACTGTTCCCCTGTACTGGGCACTGGTGAGGCCACACCTTGAATCCTGTGTCCTGTTCTGGGTCCTTCACTACAAGAAAGACATTGAGGTGCTGGAGAATGCCCAGAGAAGGGCAGCAAGGCTGGGGAAGGGTCTGGAACACAAGTCCTGCAAGGAGTGGCTGAGGGAGTTGGGGTTGTTTAGCCTGGAGAAAAGGAAACTCAGGAGAGACCTTATCATTCTCTCCAACCCCCTAAAAGGAGACTGTGGCCAGCTGGGGCTTGGCCTCTTCTCCCAGGCAGCCAGCGACAGGACAAGAAGAAGTGGCCTCAAGCTGAGCCAGGGAGGTTCAGGTTGGGCATCAGGAAGAATTTCCTCACTGAAAAGGGTAGTTAAGCATTGGAACAGGCTGCCCAGGGAGTCTGTGGGGTCACCATCACTGCAAGTGTTCAAGAAACAACTGGACATGGCACTTAGTGTTATGGTTTAGTTGTCATGGAGGTGTTCAGTCAAAGGTTGGACTCGGTGATCTTGGAAGTGTTTTCCAATACAAATGATTTTATGGTGAAACACCAGAACAGGTTGCCCAGAGAAGTTGTAGATGCCCCATTCCTAGAACAATTCAAGGCCAAGTTGAATGGGGCTCTGAATAACATGATCTAGTTGTAGATCTCCCTGCTCATTGCAGAGGGGTTGGACTAGATGACCTATGAAAGGTCCCTGCCAACTCAAATACTCTATAATTCTAAGATAAGAATTAGAATCTCCTAGTTCAGTTGCTTTCGTATATATAATTTTATATTTTGAGACATGCAAGCCTGAAACAATCAAAGTATGCTATCATGTAATGTTTTTCTTACAAATTTAAAAATTACAAATTGTAAACAAATTCTATATATGAACTAATTTTGCGGATTTGGATGATTTAAAAGAGTGATGCTATTTCAATAAGTGAATTCCAATTATTTACATCTGAAGGAAGCCCTAAGAAGACTTAAGATGGCAGCAGTAGAAGTAGAAATAAGATTGCCAAGCCTCCAATTTGAGAAGCACTACAAAGCTGTGCAGCAGGCAGCTCCACAGGAGGATGAGATAGGGAAGCACACGTTAGACTCCGTTAGACTCTCCCCAACCCTTTATTTAAAAACTTAGGAAACACCAGAACTCATTCCCCTGTCTTCTCTCTTGCACAAAAATAGGTGCTAAAAGTAAAATATCTCAGATTCAGTCACAGACACACAAAACCACACATTCTCATGCTTCCCAGGAATTCATCCTCACTAAAGCAGATGCTGGATCCAGCACATACTATGGACTAAATTAAAATAAAATTTCTAATCTCTGTTTACTGTATCATCCTTTCTCCCAGTTTTGCTATAGGTGCAAATTGTAGTTTGTAGAATTCATTTTTGTAAATTATTTGACGCTGAGTTCCTGGAGAAGCAGTCTGAAGAAGATCTAAACTCTGTGGGCCTCATCAGATATAAATATTGCTCCACTCATGTCAGGTTACCCTTCTCAGCTGTATATGGAAATTTCTTTTAACACCTTATCTTCAAAACTCCATGTACCTTAGAAACACTGCTCTTCCAACATCTTAGATGTCTCACATCCCAAAGGACTATACTCCAATAATTTCATTTCTGTAAAGGTTATCTATAGAAAATATGCAGAGAAGTTCTGGTCCAATCTGAGAGAATAGAAACCAGATACATCTCAGATATCTCAAATCAACAGTGAAAAACTGTTCTGTGGACAAGGGGCATCGCTCTCTCTTTCCTGAACAAGTGCCTATGTTAGGCTACAATGCCAAATCAAGATCACTTAATTAAACTTTTTCCTAATGTGGAATAAAGGCAGGCATTTTACTTCCACTAAGCTAAAGAAAGGCTTATATTATCTCAGTTTGTAGGGAAATTCTTGTAATAGTATAGCCAAGAAGTAAACACTTCCAGAACTCATGCAATGGGGATTACAGCATCCAGCATCTGCATAGCATAGAAAGGCAGATTACAAAGTTAGTGGTCATACAGTGCCCCGGTTATACCATGGATGTATAAATCATGTCACTCTGTGAATGCCTCAAAAAAAAAAAAAGATTCTAGGGAAAATTAAATACTACAGTGTCCAGAATTTTTCATTTCCCTTTAGACTGCAGCAATTAAAACTCTCAAACTTACAAAACAAACTCACAAGTTTCATTCTTCACTGCTGCAATTAGTACATAACTACATGATAAAATACTACTTTATATTTTATCCAAATCTTACACTGGATGAGATGTCACAATGAGTTTGTTAAAATTAATGAAGTTCGTGTTTACCCAAAGAGTTTTTTAAAAAGTTTTTTTTTATTACCTGCTTAACTGCAACAACAGTGTGCTGAAAACATATGCCACACATTTTCTCAAGAGAATCATCATTTTAGGCTCAAACAAACAACCTCTCAAAAAATTTGATTTTAGCACATCTTCAACAAATTTCAAGAATAATAAAACCACTCCTGGAATTCAGTAGTAAGCTTTAATTAATACCAAAACAGCCATCTAGTTTCTACTGTAGGATTTTGCTCCACAGCTAAAAGAAACAGTCAACTCTTCTATACCATGGCTGAAAAACAAACGTTTCAAGACTGCAAATACAACTGTAAAACTTATCTCCTACACATATCCTTATCCCAGGATAATGTTACAGACTACTAATAAATGTAATTTGGAACTTTGTCCCTGTTGCCTTGCCCCATAACAACCTTTCTACAGAAGAAAATAATATAAAAAAATAATCTGACAGTCAAAAGCAGTCTTATATTTTATTTATGTTTGCATCTACCTAATACGCAATGTAAAAAAACTAGAAAGAGAAAATGCAACAAAGTCATGGACGCAGCACACTTACCAACCAACACACAATATAAAAGCATTCTTCCTCACTACACATCACTACACTAAACGATACATTTAGTTTTTAGGCAACTAAAACCACAATTTATGAATACCATCTGCTTCTATTGTCTCTCTAGCAACGTATTAGCAAAATACATAGATTTTAAAAATAGAGGAAAAAGTCTTACTCTGCTATATCAAGATATCCACAGGAAGCAGCTGCATGTAGAGGTATCCAGCCTTCATTATCTGGTTGATTAATATTTGCTCCATTTTCCACCAGAAATTTCACCATATCTACGTTATCATCTATACAAGCCTACAAAGAAAGAAAGAGTTAAGAAGTAAGTTCATATTAAAGCTGTTCTACAATCCTGTACATCTTTAAGCAACATCTTCAGGAGAAAATGTAAGTATTTTCAGTTCTAATGAGGAAGTAGGGTCTCTTTATTGGGGTCTGACAGCAAGACAGGAAGAATTTGAGAGATAAACAGCAGGTGTTCCAGATTTAAAAAACTTTTAAAATAAATGAGTTCAAACAGTTTAAAAAAAACCAAAAAATATTATTTTCTCAGGTTAATAAATTCTGGCATTCTGGTTTTCTGAGAAACCCTAAACAATTCTCACGGCAACCTCATTCTCCAATACAAAGTGGTTCCTCAGGTCCTCACTTTGTCCCAGGCCCAGCTCAGCCACCTGAGTGGATATTAAAGTTGAATAGACATCTACACCATGAAGTAGAACTCTGACTAAGAGCTAGGGAAGCACTTCGAAAACAATACCATAATGTGCTTTTACCTGTAATGTAGAGGAGACTGCAGAGTATGAAGTGATGCTACATAGTATTTCAGCATCCCCCTACTGTTTTGCACTGCAGCATATTCTATACCACCATAAATCTTTTAACGGTCTATTATTCACTCCTGTTTATAAACTTAACTTGAGTATCATTTTGGCAATTGCAAAAATATTATCATCTGCCCACATCTCTTAATTACCAAGCATTGCTCACATGTAGAACTACTGCCATTCTCCAGACCTCCATCTTGACTGACTCCTATTTTGCCTTTCTTCTCTGTGTTCAAGTATTTTTCTCACAGGGTGCTCAGTAAGTTTTCTTGCCAACTTCCATCCTGCTGCCCTTAAAAGGGCAGAGCAACTGAGAGAAAAGTCCCTCTGCATTTCAGGGCAGCAAGAACTCCAAGCAGCTAGACCCCACAAGACTGGTATTAATTTTTTAGCTTAACAAACCAACAATACTACATAGCCACAAGGCTGAAATGAGAACCTCAATTCTTAGGCCCCTAAATCCTACTAGAGAATTATGCCTCTAATTAAATATGATTAAGGTATAAATATTACTTTTCAGAGTACTTCTGGAAAAGCCCCAAAATTACATAATGTTTTACAATGGAAAAAAAACAACTCTGATATCCCTACTTAAGCAACTGCATGTTTCAAGATGAATTCAAAAGCTTTCTTCCATTCTGCAAAGATAGGGCAACAACTACCCCATGAGGAGAATGTTGCTGCCCAATGTAACCAGCCAAACAAAACCAGCCACAGATTATCCTTCTTTAACTCAATTTGCTTTAGTTAGGTAGAGCTAGAATGCAACTAGACTGCAATACACTGCTTGCCTTATTTGTTTTTCCATTAAAAACAAAACCACATTCTTGAATGAAAACCTTCCTACCTTTTCAGGTATTCTTGAAAACTGCCTTGAAAACCTTTTAGTCATACCCATAAAAATCCTAAAATCAGCAGGTCTTTTAATAAGATAATTTCTTAACATACTCCAGCAATAAAGATTACAAGTTCCTCAAGCATATTTGTCTTCAATTTCTTCCACTTATTATCAGTGTTCAATGCTTATACACTTAAAACAAGCTCTGAAAGAAGAGAAGCACCTCTTTTTCTAAGACATTTTGTTACTTAATAAAAAAGAATCAAATGCAAGGTATGGTTAATCTGTTTAGGAGGAAAACAAATTCAAGAAACTCGTATGTTTACACTTAATAGAAACATCAACTATATATAGCCGTATATCCAGTTTTTCTGGATATTCAATTTGTCCAACCACTGGTATTCTGTGTCTATAATAATATTCACCAGCTAATTATACAGAAAAATAAATTTTTATCAGAAGCATTTTAAAAATATAGGTATTTTAATATTAAATTTTAATATGCTGCATGCTTGTCTTAAAATCCCCTAAAATTCATAATCTGTGAAAAAAAGGATATCTTAAAATTGATTAGCACTATTAAAAAAAAAAAAGCTCAACCATCTGGTTGTGACACGACCCAACATAGAACAATCCTTGCCTATTTTTCAAGTATACATGAGAAAACCTGGCAAGACACTCTCACAAAAATGCTGTTGCTAAGTGAATCAAAAGCTTACATATACAGCACATTAAAAGACATATGACTAAGTGGCTAAAAATATTTGACCAAATTTGGGCAGTTTATTGTGCCATACATGGCAAGAATCAGGAGAGCTCAAATGCACTTATCAGGTATTATCAGAGATTACACGTTCATAACAACCAAAAAAATTTTATTAAAACCTCATCGTGGTCTCTGAAAAAGTAATACATATCTTAAGTTTAATAAAACCAATTGCAACTGATTCTATTACTGAAAAACATAAATCTACTGCATCCTATGCCTCTATGTCCCTTTTTTTTAACAGAACCACAGGCAGGTGGCAGGTGTTGGATAGACCCTATCACTCTCAGCACTTTCCATAGCAAAGGCACTTCTGACTATCAGCAGGTACCTTAAGACAGAAAGCCAAGAAACAAATGTTATAAAATAAATTTTATCTAAATGTTTTTCCATTTCTACTGCACTGCTCACTTCTAAAAGCAATATTTATCACGTGTCAGAAGTGCCTCTGTTGTTGAAGACTAACATCTCAACCACAAAAGGAAAGCTTGTCAGAGCAGGATGATAAACTTAAAGCAATAGCCTCCGAACAGACTGCCCTTCTAGACCTCAGCCTGAAAGTTATTATGAAGGAAAAAGCAATGTACATGCAAGATGTAAATAACAAGAGTTCCACTGATGCTGCACTCACTCAGAAAGATATCTCAAGATTAATTTTTTCCCAGAATCTGAACAGAGGACACAGACAGTTGCAGGTCTTCCTTTTCCACATCTCTTACAGCCCTTTCAAGATTCGCCGCAGTCCTTCACACTCATCTCCCCCTATTCCTGGTCTCTCCCTTCATGGCCCACTGTTCCCACCCTGTGCTTAGTGAAAGCACAGGTCATCCTAAAGCTCTTTACAAGTGCTTGCAAAACACATCTGTAGAGCACACACACCAGGCAGCTCCTGGGGGAAGCAGAACATGGGACTTCACACACAACACCCTGCATCCCATGCACTGCTTTCTCTCTCTCAACCTCAACAGCCTCACCAACTGGTAGAAAGGCAGCATTTCCGCATGAAGCATGCATTACCCTGCCAAATTTGATCTAAATTAGCCAATGGACCTCAAACAGAACGACAGCTGCCAATGCAATCATATAAACCTTGTTTCCTTTGAGAGCCAATTTAGAAACTAGGCTAATTAGTCATAAAGACAAAGCAAAGTTGAGAATACAAAGTCTGCTTACCTTTTCTGATAAGAAAAAGGAAGTACGTTGAAGTCCAGAAAAGAAAACCACTTTCCATTTGTGCAATGACCTGAAACTTGGACTGCAAAGACCAAGATCAACAGTGCCTGGCTCTCACACAGACCAGTCCTAGGTAGGTATAGCTTGTGCTGGAAACAACATTCTAACCCTGTCTCACAAACACTCAAATCAGATACCTGCTGATCATGCTAGACTTTTAACTGTGTTCACCATGACTTTGTATCCCAGTGCAACTGGGAGGTGATTGAGCTGGCTCTTGATACTATTAGGTGTTAAGAACATAGGTGATGGGGAGACATAACTTAGTTTCCTTAAAAATAGACAGTTTTAAAAGCAACATCAGAAGTTCTTGGTTCCTCAGTGAGTAACCACCCAAAGAATTCAGCAGACAGCACTTTTTCACAAAAAACGGGAAAAACAAGCCTGTAATTATTTTGAAAAAATCAGAAATCTTGTAGGGAAAGAAGCAATCAATCTGTTACACAACTGTCCCACGCCCATGAAGCAGAGCTATACACCATGTACCTTACATGGGGCTACAATTTTTACTGATTTTGATTAATGTTAACATCTAATGAGGTAATGCCATCTAATGAGCTAATGCCATCTAATGAGCTTTAGACATTACATTTTTTAAATAAGTTTGGGTAAAATTTATCTCCATTTTCCATAGAGATTAAAACCTACCCTTTTACTGATCTGATTAGTATTCTGATCTATTCCATAAATTATTTTGCATCTATTAGGAAAACAAACAGGTATTTCACCATCACATTTTATTTTTTCCTTATTTACTCTTGGTCAGAAAAAAGTCAAAAATACGAACACAGAAAAATATATTAGACATAAAGGGATAAAACTAGTCAAGCAACCATTTTGAATTGCCATGTGAATACTGGAAACAGGAAGAAGACTTCGCACAATGGAGAATAGTTCATGCCGTCTTTTGATTTGAGTGAAGTAATTCCAGTGGGTCCAACAGGACTTAGCAGGATATGAACATCTTTGTTAATGTACCCGAGAATCAAATTGAAGCAGCAGAGCTGGTTAAAAGTGGTTTCCCTTCTCTTTACCTTGGGTTGCTTGTTCCCTCTGCCATCACATACCACACTCACAGCTATGCTGACACATTATGCTAAACTGAATCTAAACTGGATCAGAAAGGCAATTAGAATTTAAAATGAAATAAAATAAGAAAAAGAAAGAAATATACCTGTATCTTTATCTGATTAAAAAAGAATTATTTGCTCTGATTATATGGTTTTTATAAAATGGTTTTTATATTCAGAGAAGCAGCATTGTTCTGAAATTCATTTTCATGTCCGAATTCCACTATCAGAGAAACAAAATGTCCTTTCGCTCTGTATTTCCATCCATTACAAACCCTGTGTTAAAGCTTCTTGTTTCAAACTGATACTTTTTGAAAGACACTTTTTTAAGGTAGCAACCACTTCTACCACTAGTACTTTTAAATGCACAACACATTTAAGCATAGTTTCTTGTTTGTAAGTATTTCATAGAATCACGAAATATTTGGGGTTAGAAGTGACTCATCTAGTTCCAAACCCCTGCCATGAGCAGGAAGATCAGGTTGCTGAGAGCCCCATCCAACCTGGCCTTGTACAGCCTTCCAAAGGAAATCACATTACTCACTCTGTCTACCTCACTTCCTCCCGTGCGGAGCAATTTTAACTGAAACTGAAACAGGAACAGAGGCTGAAGAGAATTAAATTCATCAGTTGTCATGAAAAGGTCGTTAAGCACAAGTCCTCTGAAATAATGGTGCCACAGAGCAGTCCACAGTGTGAACTGTAGTTCACAGTAGTGACTGCTACTACCCAAGTCCTCATGCTGACCTCCCCCCAGTAAGCACAGCACCATGAGATAACCCCCACAGTTTGAAGGGTGGTCTCACTCTGCAATGATTTTTGCCTTCATGAGGAAAGGTTTTGTTACGAGAGAGGACATTACGGTTCACTAATAACATCTTCTGTTCATCTTCACTGACACTGGGAAAAAAAAAGTTTTCATATTGCAATTCTTAAATTTTTTTTCCGTCAATAAACCACTAACTGAGGTCTAAGAAGAAATTGGTCAAATGAACCAAACCAAGTTTGAATAACACTTTCCACTTTCAATAACTCACATATTTATGCTGCATATTAATTAACAATGCAGCACCAACAAGTGAAGTAGCAGTAAGGTGTAAGAAATGAAAACATGAGCCTTATCTAACTTTAAAGCTACAAAGTAATCTGTAAGTTACAATCACTGGAAAAAAGGAGGAAATTTTTTTGCACCTAAATTTGCTACTAGGTCATTAATTCAATGTTTTCATACAAAGTATAACATCTTAAGGTTTTAATATTAGTAATGACTATGTCCTAAGACTCACTGAATATTTTGGAACACTTTCAGGACAAAGAGTAATAAGAATGACCAACTAATAAGGTTATGAAATATTAGTGATTACTACACTTATTTACTATTCAAGTAATCACTATAAAAGCAGGTAGTCTACATTTGCCAAGCATTCTGTTTATTACAGTACATACAGGGTGGAGAGGCTGCTGTTGATGTTCATGTTTACATTAAGAAATAGGAGACTTTTGGTGTTGTAACAGAACTTCAGGCATCAGTCTAGTATTACAGATGACAAATATTGCTCAATTATGAAATTAAGTGTTCATTTAGCCAACCCACAAGTCACATCTTCTATTTTTCAGTGAGCTGGGGTAATACCAGATACTTTGCCTGCTGAAAATCTATATTTAGAATTGAATATTTTACTTTATTAAAGCATGCTTTAATAAAAATGGTATCATTCACAATACAAATATCCTTGCTAAACTAGTAATATTAGCTTTTGGTAGACTATTATTGTTTTGCCTGTAAATATGTGTATGATACACTTGTGTGTTATTTTTTGGTAAGAATGGCCTACTATTTAATATCCTGGAGAACTGGCCCATAAAAAATAGTTTAAATTTTAATTACCATATCCAATAACTTGAACTACCAAAGCATTTCAAGAGTCCCTCATGGGTTCTGCAAGTTTCGGCAAGCTCTTCATCAGAGAAATTTCTTGGAAACACTTCACTTTTAAATGCAAAAAATTAGAATCATTTTAGACGCCTGCAAAAGCAGGTGAGGAAGACACTTTCTCCTAAGGAGAAAATACTACTTGAGGATGATGCAACATTTCATGTCCATTCAAGTCTCAAGGGGAAGGCATGCAGAGGCTATTGAAACTGAGCACCCATTAACCATCTTAATTCAAATCCTGCAGAACTGTCAAACATTGACAAAATAGACAAATCATTCCAGAACTCAAACTTCTCTAGCTATTATTTCCACTTCAAGTAAACAACTTGTCTAACTTTTCTGAAACACACGTGAGTATATCTCAAGAAGTTTGCTTAAGATTTTCTTTCAGCTCCAAGATAAAAGCAGGAGCTACATGGAATCAGTAAATGTTTAGCTCAAATATGCAGTAAGAGCACAATGTAATTTCCATCCTACGATCCTGTCTTGTTTTCTTTGCTACAATGAATTACTAAATTAATTACATGCCCTTAAGCTTTGCTGGTTTGTAACTTATAGTCAAATCTGCAAATTTAATTACGGGCACAATTCATGAAAAATACTAAAATCTATTGCTGTTGAGACTGATATAATCTACATGTTATAGAATTGATCTCATAGGGATTTCCCACTATTTAAATCCTAATGAATGCTTAATCATAGTTCTTAATCAGGATTGTAATAGGATATATATATATTTGAGTGGTTTCATAGTGTTTCAAGTAGAGATAGAATTATTCTTGCCCTCTAACCTCCTGCCAAGATAAATAAGGGGAAGATGAGACTTGGCTGCAACACATTATTTACTCTAACCAGAGATGCTACCCTCAGTGTTAGCAATCCCAGTAATGGATCAAGACTCATTCTGACAGACATTATATGGACAAAACAACCCAGTCTAATGCCTGCTTTCTTGTTCTTGCTGAAATAACCCTAGCTGTTCCAGGCTAGGTAGTATTACATGCAAATGTGTATTCAAATAAATACTGGTTTTCATTTTTAGCTCTGTGCAAATCTATTTTCAGGAACATTTGAAATTCCCACACCAGAAGTTCTCTCTTAATTAAAAGCACTGTACTAAATGTGTGGTATTAAACTTTAATGGTATTCATCCACTTCAACTCAAAGAAAAATCTTAAGACAACCTGCCAAAAACATCTGCCTAAACCCCTGAAATAACCCTAGGAAAATGAGATGTCATGGAAAAAAAATATTTTGGAAAAGAACAAAACAAACAGCATTGAAAGACTAAGTTATGGATGCTGGTGCAGATCTATTTGCCTGAATGGCCTTTTTTCTCCTGGCTCAACATACTGAAAAAGCTGGTGAAGAGACTGGACTCTATGAAGCAATCTCTGTCTAAAGTTCACACAAATTAAGTTCTTTTTAAAACTTTTGGTATTAAATATCTGAGAAACAACTTCTGCTGTTCCTTCTGATTTCTTTCAATTTAAAAAGAACACTAGTACTTTCTGTGGAACTAGCTTTTAAATTTACTTTCAGGTTTCTTAGGCAGCTTTTTAACCACATGCCTGGTGAAAGAACATGAGTTTACCAGGCAAAACGGAGAAAGGAAGATCTGACTGACACCACGGTATTATACCTGGTATGATGTGCAAATTCACAAGCTGTCTTGAACCCTGAAGGCTTAGGCAGATAAGTATGTATAAATTACATATAACAGATTCTAATTTTAGCTACATGCTATTGAAACCTGCCAAAAATCACTGAATTTGGGAGTCACATCCAGAACTGAATTTCAGGCTTATTTGTTTCACAAATGGCTTTCACTTTGTTCTGGCCTGGGCCTTCACAGCTTGCTTTCTGAGCCAATTTAAACAGATTAGAGAATCACAGAATGGGTCAGGTGGGATGAGACCACAGTGGGTCATCTTGTCCAAGCTCCATGCTCAAGTAGGGTCAGCCTAGAGTATGTGGCACAGGATTGTGTCCATACAGTTCTTGAGTATGTACAGTGAGGGAGACTCCATAGCCTCTCTGGACAATCTGTTCCAGGACACAGTAAAGAAGTTTTTCCTCATATTCAGGTGGAAATTCCTGTACGTCAGTTTCTGCCCATTGCCTCTTGTCCTATTGCTTGGCACGACCGAGAAAAGCCTGGAAACATCCTCTGACACCCTCCCTTCAGATGCTCATAGACATTGAGGAGCAGTGTCATCCTCTTGGTCATCTCTTCTCAAGGCTGAACAGGCCCTGGGGCTGATGCACCATGCTCAGTGGGACAGAGACACACAACTCTCCAGATCTACCTCCTGACACATAAGGAAAAGAAACAAAGTTCCTTTTGTCATACTGTAAAAATATAGTGCCATTATGCAGTTATGCTTTCATTAAGCATTTACTGCTACAACTTTGGCAGATAGTGATTAGTTTTCATGGTCACACAATGTGTAGATATTAGATTTGAGAAGGAGAAAGCAATGTCAAATGGGACATGTATTTTTGTCCCAGTCAAATTTAACAGTAGCCAATTGCATTTCAAATAGGGTTTTTTTAAATAAGTAAACATAACCTGCTTTTAGCATATGGGTGACTAATCAAGTTCTTGAGCCAAAGCAGCTTTTCAATTTAAAATACTTAACCTCCTGATATCCCCTAATGCACTTTCCTAACCAAAATAATCTAGCAAAACAAAAAGGCATCAAGAGAACTTTGTAGGGGAACCTGTTTACATAAACAAATAGGTTTGTTCATTTCTATGTTTTTTGTATTAAATTTAAACCACATGTGCCAAGTTTCCTTTTTTCTTCCTATCACCTCTATACAGTTCTGAAGGCTTCAGAGTAGAAGACTGCACTGCCCTGGAAGAAAGCAAACCTGACCATACCTATCAGCCCTCCTCTGTGAACTCTTAGGCTATGTTAGTATTTTAGTCATTAGCTGACGTTTAATCTTCTGCATTAGCAGGACCTAGGGGAAGTTTTCGCTGCTTTCTAATTTTAGCTAAGTGAAGTGGCAGAGCTGAGTAGAATAAAAGTAGTAACATTGAATTTAAGAGAAACAATGATAACCCTTCACCCCATCAAGCAGTAAAAATTTACATGTTGATAGAGCATCCTAGAGTAATCAAGATAGACTCTCTGTGTGCTCACTTTCCTATTACACATTATTGGTGACAATACAAAGCACCTTTAACAGAAGAAACCAAGATTACAGGTACAAAAAGGCAGTAAGATACTCAATTAGCACTTGCCATTTTATCCTTAGCATTATACAATATATTACTAGTAAAAGCAGATATAATAAGCTGATGAGCTGGTATCAGTCAGGGTTCTTTTACTCCTTAAGCAGGGGAACCTATGCAAATAAATGAATAATTTGTATAACTCAATTTAATGTTGAATAAAAAAGTACATGTGAAGTTCGAATAATACATCAGTTAGATTTATATGCATTTTATATGTAAAAAGTGAATATAATTGAACTGAATGAAAAACCTCATACACGGATGGAACCAAGAATAAAATGAGAAGTGACACTGGCATTTCAAACTGCCTAAACATTAATCAGATAATCTTAAACATGATAAATATGTTTGCCAAAAGTGCATTCTATGCACAAAGCAAAAGGTAAGACTACGTATAAACAAGGAAACGAATTGTTTCTCAATTCTCCAATTTTAAGGAAAGGATATCTTGCTCCTGCTACTTTCTGTTCCCAGACTGGGAAAAGAAAAGCTGGTCTTCTCTAATGTGAATCCCAGTAAATTTTTCAGTTTGTGATCAAACTTATGGTTCACTGAGTTGACTAGATAAATTGGAAATAATTTTCAGCTCTTCAAAAATGCTACTAAGTCTTGAAGCTGACATAGGTTGCAAATCAGCAGGTTCAGGATGAAAGTAAAGTATTCTGACAGTCTCACTAAAATTTTAGCAGAAAAACAAGGTTTTCCTAACCCAAATAATTAGAGCTTAAGTGAAATTATCCAAAAACAAATCAGCCAAACAGGTTATAGTAAATATCAAAGAGCTGCTTTTTCTCAAAACTGTATTTTTTAATATAGATTTTGTCTATTCAGATGGTAATAAGGTGAGAAACCTACAGCTTCCAGTCCCTACAACCCTGCAGTGCCAGACAACACCACTGCCAGGTGTACCAGCAGTAACACCTCAATGCTTCTTGGGACAGGCCAAGCTCTGAGGCAGGCAACACAGAAGTGTTGAGAAACCTTCACACTAATCCTTGTAGCATAGTGTGCTTTACACATTACAGTGATGTTTATGCATTTTAAATTCATTTTTCAACAAAAACAAAAAATTTCCTGTTTAGAAAAGACTGACTGTGGAACACACATGTATCCATAACTTCATTTTAAAATAGCTCAATTAATTTCTGCTTTCAGAAATATATTCAAAAACAAAACCAAAAGAAACTGGGACCTGGTTTGCTTTCTGTTCTATTGTATGTTTGATGGAATTACTCAAGGGAATGTGTAAGGTATACACAATACTAAAATATTCAGTGTCAGGTGATTTCCATACATATTCTCATATTCCACTTTGTAGGTACACAGAGAGCATTATTTGGAACAACCATCCAAAGGTTTTTTCTCATTTAATCTGCACAAAGAAATGTCCCTGTGGTCTCCAAAAGGTAAGGTACTTGCAACAGACAAAGGTCACCAAGATTCCAATTCTCTGCAAGTGTAAGATGACATCAGGATATACCTAAAGCCAAAATTCAAGTCAGCCAAGTCACTTAAGGAAACCCTTAGAAGTTAAAAAAGAGTGTATTCATGATGTCTCTTTGCTAAATAATCTTCTAAAATAATTTACATTAAATACACTGCATGCTTCAGAAGTTAACAAAATTGTTTGTTCAAACAAATAAAGAGATAATAATCAAACACATCATGAGCCTCTGTCAAGCATAAAGAAAAAAATGAAGTAGTCAAGACCTAACTCCCTCTCTCTCACAGGCCAGCTATGCAGCTGTTCATCTGCACAGACATAGTTTGCAACTTCTAAAAAAGGCGTTTTTGCCACAGTGTAACTTAACACTCTCTTCAATAGGCTTGCCACATTGTGAACTTGCTGAGCAAACCCACACTGCTCGGAGGGAAGATGAAACCTGCGCTCCCATGTGGGTGCTTCCTTTGCCCCAGCAGCGACCCCAGTCCCACCTCCAACGACTGTCTTTTGACGGTATCCACATTTTTCACTAGCACGAGAAAACAGCTACGAGTACTTCCTAACAGGGACAGACGTCTAGGATTTCTCTTGAGCCACAAAATTAACAACATCCACTTTGGAACGCTCTCTCTCCCAAAAGAGCACAACAGAAGTACCAGCTTTGACATCGGATTCCCTCTGGTCTATCTAAACAGGAAATTCTTCGGTACAGTTGTCCCATTAGAAACTCATTATGACAGATTAACAAAGAAACTGCAAGTAATCACAAGTTCCTAAGAAACCACTTACATCCCAATTACATTGAAAAATGGTCAGGAAGACAACAGCCAACAAGTAAAATAACCTAAGTTTATTTAGACCCATCCACAACAGTATGTATCGCTATATATTCACAATACATGGCATTTTAAAAGACCCAATTTTCAAGACTTTTTTTTTTTTTTTAATCCTCTGAATGGGTATCACATGTACCAGAAGCCATTATCCTAAAAAGCGATTTTATTAAGAAGTTACAGTAGTAAAGAAATAAAGCAAAAGTACGGCAGCAATTAAATATAACTTTTTTAGCAAATAAAACTGAGAAAATAAAGAAAAAATCTGAAGTAAATATGCGTATAAATAGTATGAAGTTAAAGTAAAAGTAGAAATTTACACAGCTGTCAGGGGCAGGAAGACTAAAAAAGCATTTTTTAGGTATTTTAAGAATGGAAAAAAACCCAGAAGTAATATAGGGCATAGATACAGATATAAATGTAAGTATAGAAAATTGGTCAACAAGTACTTTTTTTTTGTGTTTTGAAGGAAGCAGAAAGTTTTGTCTTGCATAATGAGGCTTATATACCTTCTAGTCTGCTAGGAATAAGGAAGAACATTAAAACCCCATGGATCACTATTTTAACTCAGTAGATCTTGGTAATACAAATCACAACTGTGCTTAGGCAGCTCCCTAGCCACTATTCAAGAACTAATGCCAGTGTTTGTTTTCTAAACAGATTGTGAAATATTGAGAAAACAGCAAAGGACAGATAACACTGTACCAGCACTGCAAAGCAGCAACAGAAATTCCTGAAAGTGTTAGCTTGTCAGCCATACTGGATAAAATAAATAAAAATTTAACAAACAAACAAACAAAAAATAAACCATGTGAAAGATACTAAGAGAACGGAGGTTCATTAGGCTTAGCAGCAGGAAGGCAATACCATGTCAACACAGTTATACTATCCCAAAAGCTTTGCTTAGCTTCACCAGCAGCACCACTGCTTTTTTTGCACCATGGAGCCAGACCTGATCAACACTGAATGCAGCCAACACTGACTCCTATGATCTGGGGCACTAGCAAACAGTTTTGAAACAACATGGGTCCAGTGAGACTTTTAAAGCTTGCAGCCTTGCCAAACAAAAGCCTACCCCACTCAGAACAACTGTTCATAAATGTTTGTGAAAGCTTACTAGCTAAGACACCTTCAGTGCAGAACCTGAACAGGCTTCCTCAGGAAAGGTCACCTTGAAGTATGTCGCCCCAAACCTGAGTTAAAACAGATTTCTCTTTTTTTGGTCATAGTATACCCTCATCACATCAAGTATCAGACTAACTCTGCTCCTTTGGCACATAACACATGAAAACCCTGCACAAACTGAGTATTTTTGAGAAGCAGTTCTCTAGACTGCATCTGCAACCAGTGTTGCTGTTGTTCTCCTCATGGCATTAAAGAGAAAAGCAAACCAGACTCCATATTTACCCTGATACAGAGATAAAGAATGCTGACTTTTCATCACAATATTAGAAGCATTGGTATACTAAAAATGTTATCCTTTTTGTCAGTATATTACAAAAGCAGCTCCTTTGTCTTCAAACTGCTATGTATGCTCCAGTACCAACACCATCCCCAGCCTCATTCTGGTGAATCTGTTTCTACGCTCTGATTCATGTTGTACCACCTTCATCACTGTCACCAAACACGTAAGACAGCAGATCTGCAGCATTTCAACTTGCACTGCCTCAAGAGGTCATGCCTGCTATCCCCTAAGTCTCCACATGTTCTAGGGAACAGCTTACAGACAGGGCAAGGATACAGCTGTATTCTCCACATCCTCTACAGAGCCTTTGATCCTCACAAATCAAGTTATCTCGGTGTGTAAAGGCAAACTTGTAATCTAGTGAACTCTGAATTTTCTACTACCTGCTAACCTTCTTAAGAGCAATTTTATCTAAGCAACCAAGCTAGAGAAAAATACTGTACCTAGATGAGCAACTGCAAGCCACAGCATACATGCCAAAATTGGCATGGCAAAAATCATGGTGTCCTCTGCACTTTTCCCAGAGAATAAGAAATTCATACATTCATACACATGCTGCAGCAGTTCACCCCTATGTTCTCAGTCCCGCAGGCCAAATTTTTGGGAGCTCAGCAATTAGTTCCAAGGAGAAAATGCACTAAAGAAACTTGCCACCTATGTATTTCTTTCACTGTCTATAGCAGCACACAATACCACTTTTAACAGATTAGGAGAATATACCTTCGGTATAAGTTCTTGTAGTTGAATGCTGACAAAAACATACACCTTAGAAAAGCATTTAAAGTGAGCTTTTATGATCTTCTTTCCCTGCTACACTTTATTTTAGGCAGTTACACAAAAACCATACCCCTAGATATTAACTAGACCCTCATCTGAATATTCTGCTTTAGAATCTATGACATTCAGATGACGACAATGTTTCAAAGGTACTTATAAATGCCATCCCTATCAGGTAATTTGCCTTTCTATGTTTCAAGATGAGTTTCGAGCAGTAATCTGTTCCCTGCAGAAGGTAGTCTTATAAAACCAGAAAACCCTAATTCCTTTGAGCTAACATACGCTCATCATAATCACTCAGAGCATGATTCTACACGAGCTCACTGTTGACAAACAGGGAGGTCCCAGTCTCCCTCCTCATTCTCAACTGCACACTCCCAAAACCATTTGTCAGACTCTCCATTAGCCAATTCACTAACCAGCAAGGCAGAAACAACTTTTTCTTCCTCCCCACCCACTGAAATAAACAAAAAAGGAGGAGGGAAAGAAAATAGCATGGTGGGAGGAAGGTGAAAGAGCACACCCTTTCAAGGCAGCAAAGTGGAGTACTGCCTTAGCTGCACCTGGAGCTGCAGCTACGTCTGAGTTTCAGTCTAAAAAGGATTCTAGAGGAAGGGACAAAAGCCTAAATTTCTAATAATGCAGTAACTAATTTGTGTTGACTTCTAACTTCAGAGAGGCTGCTGACATATTTGAATTGCATCAGGACAGAAAACACACTAACCTTCTCTTTACCGGGACTGTGTCAGCTTGAAAGAAATAACAAAAGCCCTGAAATCTGCTGTTTACCTGACCTTAGCAGTATGTATGTCATCACAAAATCAATCACAAATCTTCTAAAGTTTCCTTCTGGCACATCAGACTTCTATTTAAAGATGATTATTACTAAAGAGCACAAAAATGAAAACCTGGCTGAAAAGCACATTGGCTTCAAGGTCAATCATATGAAAGTACACTGCTCTATTGACAGCATTTCCCCCACAAATACCTATGAACAAATGCTAAACAAGTGAAAAAAACTCCACAAAAAATTAAATTGATTTGACTACATGGAGAAAGCACACACTGCCTGAGTATGCGGAAAGTTTAGGCACTGCAGAGTTTTGGTGGGTAAACAGTCAGTGGCCCTGGAAGGGGAGGAACAGTGGCAAGGACAGGGATAGGTTTGACAGGGAAGACTTACAAGTTTTCTCATTTAAGACAAATGGTCAAACGCCCACGTGACTTTCTCTACTATTCAGTCATCCACTGTTCATGCTGTAAACTGGAAGCTCCTGCAATGCAAACTGTTTTGAAAACTGGTTCTCAATTTATTTTCATGAAAGCTCTATCCATCAGGCTAGGGCCTATATTCCAAACATGTCAGAGTACATGGTGAGAAACTGACTCCATGTTGTACAGAAAAGAGAAGCCCACTCCCTGACATTCCAGGAGATAACCTTTAATGCCTTGAGCTTGCTTTTCCTCATCTACAGTGAACACCTCTAAAAAAAAACTTCTGGAGGGGAAATCTGTTCTGCTTAATTTAATTAACAGAATTAAATTCTGTTAATTTTCACTATTAAATTAGGCAAGAGGTGCTACAGCTTTATGCTTCTCTAAGGACTCTACTTTGACATTAAATATGCATTTATGCACAGACCTATACAGAAGCAATAGTAAGGCTGAACAGCCAAATATTCCAGGCCTAGGAAATGCTTTAATTAACATTGCCTAAGCCAAAGCAATTGGCCCAAAAATCTATGACCTATGTACAGTCTTACATGATCTCTACTTCTTCATGGCTAAAGGAACTTGTTTCATTCAATCTGTGAGATGATCAGTACTTCCATTATGTGTGGCTATTCAAAATCATGGATTTCAGTTCAGTGTTCAGCCTGTACTACTTAAATCTTGTTCCAAATAAAACTCACTCTCTCTTGTGCTCTCACTTGCCACTTAACAACCATTTAGGTACATCAGCAGGATTCATAAAACCTCCACCCTTAAAGTTATCATTTTACAGATCATAAAACAAACAAAAAGGTAATAAAGGGACAAAAGGTAAAAAGGGGATAAACTATATCCTGACTTAACCATACAATTTGAAATACCATGGAACTGAGGTTTTATGATATACACTACATCATATGCCTAAAGGAAAGCTTCCTTTCATTACACTTACAGTCACAAGTGCATAATGTTCCTACAGTTTTCCCTGCAGTCTCCTGCCCCATACGCCATTCTCTTCTTTTCCCCCTCACTGATAAAAATTCCATGACCAACAGCATCTTTTATCAGACATCCTGAACTATCTCAAGAGCAAATCCTCTATGAGGCCCTATAATCTAGGTATGATGACATAAGAGAGTATTAAAAGGTTAACGCATGTTAAGTCCAAGTACAGATTTCATGTTAATTACCTGATATCTAATACACCACAACCAAGTTCAATTATTTCATTATTCCCAATATCCCAATATCAGTCTTTCTTTACCACAGTCACTTAATTTTCCTAACTCTCAGTTTCATCCTGACAGCCAGCCCACATCTGACAGCTTGCTTTTGCCTCCACTCTTCTGACTCACTCCTACATCCCTACTCTATTTTTGCATCTTACAGCTTCCTCCTCTGTGATAGTGGAGGCAAAGAGGTCACAGCACAGATAGTACCATCCTAAAGTACTCTTGTAAATGAATTTTACAAGTCCACAGCACCTTGACATCTGTACAGCTTTTGTGCTCTGAATTATCATACTCAAAATTAACTTAGATTTATCACTGTATGGTACTGCAGGTTTTTTTAGGTCTTAGTAAATTCTGTTGGATATCAGCTTTTCCCTGATGCATTCTTCTGGTAAATCTGAAAATATTTGAAAAAAGGATTTCTTCTGAGAAATCCTATCACACTCCAAAATGCTAGAATATTAAAATATAAATCCATCCAAGGACATCTTGCTTCTGCCAATCTGATTCAGTATTTTAAAAATTCCATCCTCCTTTATAGCTTCACAGTTGAAAACAGTAAGAGAACAGACTTTGTAAAGATCCAGAGTCTTAGTCAAAGGAATACACTATCTCCCAGAAAAATAACTCAACAGGCAGAACTCTTCAGCCTAGAATAAAATGACACCAACAATCATGTAACACAAGACTAAAAATCATTATTAAGAGAAATCTGTTCACCATTTCTGCTAATACAATGAGTTGAAGTCATTACATGAAGATAGTAGGAACAGCAACCAAAAGACATAAAGAAATAAAACTTCTTTTCTGAAAACTGATTGGAATGCTCTGTATCAGCAGAAGCAAGGATGACTTATCACTGGTGTCAGTAGACACCTTTTCACACGGATCAAGCACTGGAGCTGTATGATTAACTGAAACAATGCTAAAGGCCTCAGACAGCTGGATAGAGGAAAAAATCCTCTTCACTACAAGTTAAATTAATATTATATCTTTTTTACTGATACTTCTCTCAACACAGTAGGTAAGTGATGAACTGTTTTGTTGTTCTTCTTTTCTGCAGTAGAAAATATCTTGTGGTTTTTTTATTACAAGGACTACAAGTAAAGGTAATGTTCTTGCATTCAACAGGATTCTGTGTACCTGAATAAAGAGATATGACTAAGTTTAACAACCTAGCCTTTCATCCAGGAGGGTTTTTAAATTATAGGTATATAAATTACCACAAGAATTACAGTAAAGCTTCCGTGCATCCTGATACTTGAAAGTAAGTACAGGGTAGTTTACCTCACTGGTGCTACTATACTCAAATGCTCCTTCCAGAGGAACCTGAACCAGATCTCTCTGAAGTGATCCCTAATATGCAAGCCTCAAAAGGTGCTTATTTAAACTCTTAACATATGATGGGGCTACAGCATTGGTATTTGGGGCAGAGCAACTGACACCTGGACTTTCGCAAATCGTTTGACACTGTCCCGCATGATATCCTTCCGTATAAACTGGAAACACGTTGATTTGATGAATGGATCACTTGGTGGTTATAGAAATGACTGAATGCTTGCATGTAAGAGTTGTGGTCAGTGCCTCATTGTCCACATGGAAACCAGTGACAAGTGGAGACCCTCAGGAATTGGGGCAGACACTGATCAACATCTTTGTCTGCAACACTGACAGTGGGACCAAGCACACCCTCACCAAATTTGCTGATAACACCATGCCATGTGAAGCAATGCCATCCAAAGGGACCTTGACATGCTTGAGAGATGGAGTTGCAATGCAAGCCTCATGAAGTTCAACAAAACAGAGTACTAGGTCCTACACCAGGATCATGGCAACCCCAGGCACACCCACAGGGGTGGACAAAAAAGTGATTGAGAGCAGCCCTGCAGAGAAGGATTTGGGGTGATGGTTGACAAAAACTCAACATGAGCTCACAGCCCAGAAAGCCAACTCTAGGCTGCAGCAAAAGGAGCTTGGCCAGCAGGCCAAGGGAGGGGATTCTCCCCCTCTATTCTGCTCTGTAACAGCTACTGGAATTATGACCAGCTTACAAGCTTGGGTAGAGGCACAAGAGCTTACATGATGGCAGAAGTGCATTATGCAACAAAGCAGTATTATCAATATGCTACTACCCTTCATTAAATTAATTAAATCTTTAGTATAAATTCATTGCCACAAAAGAAATTTCTTCTATTAGCTACGCAGGCTCTTGCCACATTTTCAGTTTTAATAATTAGCTACTGTGCTACTGAAGGAGGCCAAGAAAGAGGGTATTATAGACAAAGCTAAAGCCAGATGGGCTGTTTTTTTTTCCCCTGTTGCTGGACGGCTGCCTTCATTTCACTGGAACACTACAAAGCAAGTTGACCATATAAGGCACTGGGATTCCCATGGAAAATGCTTACACAAATCTATCCATGCAGTCTATTTAGTTTATACATCACAGTTAAGATGAACATTTGCAGTACATTTTAAAGACACTTTAGAGTTAAATCTTACACATATGGCGTTATTTTTGCCTTAACTGAGCTCATGTAAGTAGCCCTCCAGAAGAATCTACAGCTTAACATTCAACTGATCGCACTTTTTACGTAATATTAAGGCCAGATCAATTTCGAAACTGCAGGCAGCACTCATAAACACAAGATCCTTGATTTTGGTGCAAATGAAAAGTACCAGAAAAGCCTAATTCAGAGGTCTGACAGCAAATGAATCTCCCTGCCAGCCACTGGCTGCAGCCTGCATTTATCAGAGGCACCAACTTGCTGCATGGAAAGATTATTTGTAGCCTAGATTCCAACAAGAATAACTCTAACGAGCAAGTGCTTATAAGGAGATGGTAATACACAGTCTACAGAGAAAGGACCAGGAGAACTGAAGAAAGCAACATTCTTGAACAGATGGGGGTGTAAAATAGAGGACTGGAGGGCTTCAAC
>VZTN01015656.1:83707-107766 GCA_013400515.1 Erpornis zantholeuca | reverse complement strand
TTTGGAAGGGCAAGGGAGCTTTCAGGACAATGGAAGGAAATATCAGTCTAGGAGAGGGGCAAGAAATACATATGACCTTCAGGATTAGACAGATAAATAAAGAAATACAAAAAGCTGCAGTTAGAGGTATGCCAGCATGACAACCGTATCTTCTTAGCTCTAGGGTTTATTTTTCAGAAGGAATCAAGCACTTAAACATTGGGAACCAACACTTCTAACGAAGTATCAAAATTTCTAGAGGACTCTGCCTTAACTTTTATATACTACCTCCAGTTAGTATTTGCATTAATCTTTTTAGATAAGAATTTCACAACATGGATCAATGTCTTATGAAAGGCCAATTTTGTCAATACAATGCATAGTATAGGCAATACTGGGTTTCCTCTTCAAACAGATATTGAAACCTCACAATATTCTGCACACCTGACTACCAGAATTAATTCTGTTGAATTAACTAGGACATTTTGCATCTGCTTTAGCTAGGACTAGAATATAATTCTTCAACCAACACATAGTCTATTGACTCTTAAGGACTAAAAATGTGTTTGTAGATTAACACAATCTGAATAGAACTATTTCTTCCAGTAAATGTCACCTACTGCCAGACCTAGATGCCTTTTTGCACCTTAGTGAATATATCCCATCTAACAAAGACACGAACAAAAAACAAAGAAGAAAAAGTAAGTAACCAAACAGGACCCAGAACCAGTTTTATTATAGAAACTGTGTACGTATGTGACCATGGTAAAAATACAAAAAAATTACAAATACATTTGTGTAAAGGATGAAACTTTAGTCTGATCTTAAATTTGACCCCGAGGCTAAACACATTTGAAACCTATATGCCAGACTGTGAATCAAGAGCCATCTCTACTCAAGTTTGGAATTCATTTGGCTAACATTCCCCAAAATTACAAAGATTCCTTAAGAATCTGTAAATTTATGTAATTTTATCCACAGAGGAGAGCTAAGACTAGTTCTCAAGATCATGTCACTGGGTTGACCTAAGTAGCAATTTAAAGCACTGCTCAATTAGTTCTTATACCAGTATTTTAAAATTACTTGCATCCCCAACTGCAAGCTGATCTACCACGACTTGCCAAGCGAACAAATAAAACTTCCCTACACAAGAGTGAATGGGCACAGGAATGTACAGGAGCTGCTTACTTGTGCTTAAGTAGGCATTTAGTCTATAATAATGACAGCACCATAGGTCACAGTATCTATACATCATCTAAAGTAAACGCATTCTTCATTCAGAAAAAATGTATATTTATAACAAGCTACTTCAGATCACTTTAGATTAGCTACAACTATATTTTTGCTCTGCGAGGTATCAACTTGCTAAAACCACATATTACATGGTCTTAGACTCAAAAAGCCACATATATGGACTTTTCTTAGAAGAAACCTTTAAGGGCAGAGATTGTCTCAGTGGGATGCCTCAGCTGGGATGCTGACCTTTTGTTTGAAAGGACTGTATTGATACACTTCTAGAATCGAAGTCACTCCAAATCAGTCCTGCACTAAATATAAAACACTGAGTAAAGCTGAAGCAATATAGCATTAACACTCCTGGCTTTAGGAATGGCACAGAAAGTATGTACTACTGCTCTGCTGAGGACTTACTCACTGGACTAAATTAGGTTAGGCAAAGATGCAACACAACTGTAGCATGCTGCAGACATGAACATCACAAGCACTCCTCTATAACGTGCTGGTGGGCAAGAAGGAAATGAGATAGTGAGTTTTTGCCTTTCCAAGTTAGTCTAGGCTGTAGTTTACTTTCTTCCCATAGAAATCACAAATGTCTAAGACAGAACAGGTTACTAAAACAGTCACATACTTTGCAATTAAACATCTTAAGCTGCAGCGCACAAGACGTGGGGCCCTACACAAACAGGAGTTGATGCTGTACAGTCACTCTGGACCTTCTTAGTCAGTCACTAGCTAAAAATTTTACGATCAGTTCAAATCTTTCCCTTTCCTCATTCCACTCCTGCAGGCAAGGAATAGTGAGAAGAGATGGTAATTGATTATCATCAAAATTCAGCCCACCAGTCTTTATGATCATTTAGGAAAAGAATGGAAATTCAGGTCAGATAAAATTAGAAGTTTTAATATATGACAGTTTTGAAGTTTTAAGCCTAGTAAGATCACAAAGGTAAACAAGCATTCTTTGAAAACCTACAAACAGCTGACCTTGAACACACGTTGGGACAGTGCTCATCCTCATTTTATTCACAAAACTGCACCTCAATTGAAGAGGACAGCTGTGAAAGAAGACACGTGGCAGGGTGCAACAATCACTTTCTGAGCTGAAAGTGAAAAAGGAAAAATTCAGATCCAGACTAGTTGAATCCAAATCAAGTCACCTTCTGGTCAAGAAACTTCCAGTAACTTTGCAGCTGTTCTTTGTATCTTCATACAACAGCACTTTATTGATATACTCATCAATTAAATATGTATATATTTGCACTAAAATCAATGCACATATAGAGTTTCAGAAGAAAAAAGCTTAAGATGGTTACGAGAATCAATTCCCGCAGTCTGAATGAAAAGCAAAAGGACACCCACACACTTATGAATGGATAAGATCATTAACCAAGCTGAGTAAAACTGAGCTGTGTCAAACTCAAAGCTGTCCCACATGAAGATGGCAAGCAAAAACAATGGTGACACAAAATACACAATCTTGCTGTTCTAGGGTTTGCATTTAATTGCACCATTCCAAAAGCAGAGTATATAATTATTTAACAGACCAGAAAAAGTACTTTGATAAATACTGCTGTAAAACAGGTTTAGGTATTATCATAGATAGTTCCTTTTGCTAAGCAACTCAATTAGCTAAAACAGATGCAAACTCTTGTGATTGGATATGAGTTGTTTATTGTTACAGAGATAGGGAAAACCTAGAAACATATTGAAGTTATAGCTATAGATCTGGAGAATCCAGAAGATATAATTTTAAACCTGAGCACTGAAAAAGGATGCCCCAAGTATACCAAGGGCTGTAGAGTTTAGGTGCAAATCTGCAAGGCTTATGGATAATTCTACTAAAGTTGCGGTATTTACAGGAGTTTAAGTGCTTCCAGGAGTAGAAGCAAGCTCCAGTTCTTGAGTCTTTTGCTCACTACTGTCTACAGTAGAGCCCTATAAAAACTTGCAAAGAAATTAATCATTGTTTCTCACAAAAGCATTGAAAACTGAGGTTTTCAGGTGAAGGTGTCAGGCATTGATTAATAATATTCTTAAAAGTGATCAACAATAGTTGGTGAAGAAGTTAACAAAGTGTAACTTGAATTGATATTATCACAAAGAGGACAGCAAAAAAGGGTGCACTGTTTTTATTTTCCCCATGCTTTAAATTGCTGTGTTTAGGTGTCTGTGGATTCAAACAATGAGATTACAGAACTCTTGATGGACTTAAATGTGGGCAATGCCTAGGAAGGTACACCAAAGCCCTTGGTCCAGAATTTCCCCATTCTTATTTGGGAAGCTAATCCTATCTAGGGAAGAAGTTTCTACATGCTTGTGCCTTAAGCCATCTGCATAATGGAGATAGCATTCATGCAGGAGCCAACATCAAAGATTGGATGTAGGAAGGTAAAAGAAGTATAATACTGAGAATCATCACCTTGAAAAAAAGTGATTCTGTGTTTAATTTTCACTTCCTCTTCAGAAGCCTGATTACCAAGGCAGTTTTCTGTAACTTGAGCTCATTTGGATGTCATAAAATCAGTTAGCAGGAGTTAGTTCCTGCCATGTTATTCATAAGAATATTTAGGGAGCACTGAGGTAACAAAAGAAGTATCTATAAAATAAATGTCTACCCAACTGCAATGTGCATTACAACACAAGTTCCACGTATTATTTTGGTAGGCGCCTGTTACATGTCTAATTACAGGTCTAGCAAGAATGCAACACTACAGAATATGACTATGTAGTTTAGGTAGAACATTCTATTTATTAGTTTTAGCTTGGGCAAAGGTATAGTTAGAATAGCTTGAATTAAACAAGAATCCAAGGAAAGAAGCACCTTATCATTGATTTGATTAATATCATTCTTTATATGAGATATCTATGAGCTAGCCTCACTCACAGCTGTGAAATAACAGCTCCCTAATTACAGCAATCTTCCCTATTAATGCTTAATATTCAAAATTACCCTGTACTTAAGGTCTTGAACTCAAGATACGAGGTCTAAATGAAGGTTAAATATGGAACTGCAATATATGATTTGTTTTGCTCATAAGGAAATGGCTTATTTCTTTCATTTAAGAATTGATCTACATCTCAGAACTCTGGCATGCAGACTAGTACCAGAGAAGCTGAACAGGTGATGGCCCTTGTGTCACCAGCAACCTCCTCATTACTCCAAAGAAGTATACAGCTATTGGCAGAAGACAAGCAAACTGGCACCACCCTTATTCTTCAGGTGTCATTTATAAGCGTGCAGTATGAGTTTCCTCAGTTAAACTGTACCTTCATCTCAGATGACTGTACTGTGTTGTTGTATGGTTCTGGAACTAAAGCAGCAGTAGACTAATCATAGCATACCAAAGTATGAAATCTACTTAGTAAACTGGGAAATTTTAGTAAAAACGACACATGAACACTATGACTGAAGCACTCATGTAACTGGCAAACTAGAAGAACAGAATGATCTTCAACCTCGTTTATGAAGTGCTTAAACTTAGCTTCTGTTTTAAGAATTACTGTTTGCCTTTTAGCTAATTTCTGTCCCCAGCTTGTACTGAGTCATTTTTTCCAGTACTGCAAGCTACTTTGTTTTTATTGGATGCTTTAAGTCTAAGCATGTTCAGAACATCACAACTACAGAACTATAATTAAAGCAAGATAAAATTTTCTGAAATTAACAATTAAAATGAGCTTGAAGCAAGAGTTATAGCCCATCTACTTAAAAAAAAAAATCCTTAAAATACTTTAATACCAATATACAAAATTTAACCCATTCCTTTTTTGCCCACAAGTAACACATAGCAACAATTTTATCATCTCTTCAATGGATTTTGCAGACCCAACTTTTAGATCTTTTTACTACCAAGAATCTTAACTTATACCATCTTATATGCAAGACAGTTACCAACTGTGTGGCTTTAATTTATTATGTTAGGATTTTATATAAAAGAAAACTTATTAAAAATTAGACTGTTGAAAGATCCTTTCTGTCACATTAGAAATAAAGTCTTCAAACAGCAAGATTGCATTTCTTTTCTTTAATAGCTATCACATTAAATGTATGAAGACAGTATTACAAAAAAATTCTACATTTTGCAAAATCAGATAATTTCACAACAGCATTCCTGTTTCCAAAAAATGCCAAAATGTTTACAAGTTGGAGTAAAGTTACCCTAAAGAAGTTCTGAATAATTAGGTCTACCCAACTACCCAAATTAATCAGTTAAGTTAAAAAAACAAACAAAACACCACAAAGCAAAAAGCAAACACAAAACAGCCTAGGAACCACAGATTATCCTCCCCCGTACTACTACTATAGTGCCCCTCAATTCACCAGTTACAGATACAAATGAAGTACAACTTATGTTTAACAAAATGGTATCATAAGTAAAAAAGTATTTTTTTTCCCAAAAGAATCAAACATTAACATGCAACCAAGCATATTTCATGTATTTGATTGTGTTCTTCCTCCCCAAACTTCATACACATCTTCCACTATGATGCACTGTAGAGTAGGAATGATGTCTCCAGAGGTCTGTACAAAGCCTAGCACAAATGAAGCCACTGTTTCATTAGAATTTCTGCTGTGTCTATGTCAGGCACATCATGAGAGAAAAGCCATTGAATACAGCAGTTGCCACGTAACTTCCCATACCACTGTAATACTTAAGAGCTCTAAACATGGACCAGGATCTCCAGAAAGATCTATATCCACTTCTTTGAAGCAATTCAGGTTTTCTGGAAGAGATTTCTGCTTCAGTAGCCAAAAAGCTACCAGGGTGTAGCAAAAACCAGTGGTGTCTCCAAAAAGGAAAAAAACCCACTAAAAACAAAACAAGAAAACCACACAGACAAGCATTAGTTAGCACAGCAGCAAAAGCCCTGATCTCCCCAAACAATACTCCTGCAGAGCTATACCAGGCATCTGAGTTATCCAATTCAAAGAAACGTTATTCAAAGCAGACAATATAAACCATACTTTCATTTAAAAAATAAGTCACACCACAAAAACCACTTTCTGTTCAAACTCATTTCTCATCAAGCCAGTGTTCCCTGGCACCTCTTTGTCACCTATTCAAATGTCATTTAACAAACAAAGTCAAAAGACAATGTAAGGCAAGATTGCTACAAACTCTAGGAAAGTAATGTAAGATAACCCATGTATTAAATAAACATTTGCTTATTTACATAACCCTAAAGTTAACAACTGCATTTTACATTTCTGCTTTGTGGAACAAAAAATGCTTTGCTATGACAAAACTTGTTACTCTCTTTTTGTAACAAACCTTTTCTGCTTGATAAGCTGCAAAAATTCCTCCTCTCCACTCACTTCTTTGCTTCCTACGTCACGCTTTTCAGGAATTAAGACCACACAACTTCTGTCCAGACTAACTTTGCAGTAGGTGGAAGGATTACAACACATGCCTACCTACCTGCCAAAAAAAGTAAGCTCTTAGATCCAGGAATAGATTGAGCAAACACATCCCTGTTCAGCAGACTGAAGCCTGTATGCATTTAGACTGGAGAGAAACCGCTTGCTCAGACTGACTAAAACAGGAAAGACCACGCTACAAGCTATCAAGGTCAATATAATATCAAACAGCATTCTAAAACTGCTGGCTAAATGCGCATAGGAAAAAGACGTGCAAAGCAAAACGAATTTTATTCCTTCTGTTAACCTCAGGAAGAAAAAAATAAGGCATCAAAATACAGCAAGGAACAGAAGATTGTTTGGTAGACAACTACAGTGAGCATCCCACCTCTAGTTATGTACTTGCTTTCCATGGCTGAGGATTTGAGGAAGTCAGAATTCCTTAGACTGTATAAACCAAAAGCCACGTAACTCAGTTAAAAAAAAGATCACCAACAAACTCTCTAAACTACAAGAAAGCTCTCTTATTTTTATTTCACCTAAAAGTATGCAGACGAAGGCTACAAGAATATCTTCCACGTACTTCAGTGGCAGAAGTAGTATTACCTTCCACCAGGCATTCAACAGCCGGCATCTAAAAGTACTTTACATACTTTAAATACAGCCCACCTCATAACAGCAAGTAGTACCATGCTCACGATGCCTACCACTTGAGAGCTAAATCAGAAAGGTTGTAAAACCAGTGCAACAGCAGTTTTTTGACTTCAAGGATCAGTAAACATTTTTTGGTTGCGTTCTGGGATTTTCTTCTCTTTTACATTATGTTCAGCAAACCACAACTCTCTGTTTTGTCTTTCACCTTCTTAATGGTCATCCAAAAAAGCACTTTCCACCAAAAAGAATTCTTAAGTGTGATCTGGATATTGGGAAAGATCCTATACCATCTTGCATCTTTCACTGCATTAGGGTTTGGGTTTTTTTGCAGCCTTAGGGCACAACCACAAAAGCCTTCTTTCCTTAAAGGCAAAGTTTCAGTATGGCTACCAGGAATGCAGATGAAGTAGGCTGCATAATTTTTCTTCCAGTTTACATAGGACCCTTGGGAGCATGTTATTGCCTGCATATATTTCCAGCTCTGCTTCTGCCTGCAAATCAGATTTTTGTCAAAAACTAAATCTGAAGTAGTGCTAGTTGCAAGCCTCCAAGAAAACCTAAAATATGCAGCAAGCTTTCACACAAGACTAAAGATTTCTACAACAGTTAAATCATGGTTTTATAAGTTTAAATAAGCGGTCCCCTGGGAACAGCACAAAACACTAGCAACAGCACTAATACAATTTCACCCAGTTTTTGTCTTCAATTTCCAAAGCTAAACTAAGGATGAAACAGTAAATCTTCCATCTAGGCAGTTCATTTAATACTTGAGTCACAGATTCATGGAAGTGTCCTTTTAAGCATATAATTTGTCACTTCTACTTCTAATAGGCCTCTCAGCTCAGCAATTCCATACCAAACTCTATAACGAGGTTGTAAGTGATCAGTGTCACTGCTGCATGAAAATGTACATATTTGTCAACCTATCCTGGTTTCCTGCCATTCAATCAGTAAAAGCTGATTCAGTGCAAAGTAACACTAACTCCCTAAAACAGCAGTGACAGAAGTAAAGGTTGGGGAAGAGCAAGAGTTGGTTGCTTTAGGTGAGGAAGCTAGGCAGAATTACGAAGAAAAGGCTTATTTGAAAAAAATGAACAAAAATCTTTGGATAGTAAGCAGTGCCTTCATACAAATACTTGCTGACTCTTTGGAAAAAATCAAATTGAAAGCAAGTGGCAAATGGAAGACTCAACTGTCGTCCAATTTTTGAACAGAAGAACAAAGTTATGAATTTGCTTCAGTATTTGTCTCCTGGAATTCACAGCTGCTTGGCTCCAATTTCCATCTGCAAAATGACTAATTTCCATTTTAGGAGACCAGCTTGCAGGAGGTCGGAGCAATCTGGCTATACTTGATTACACATCATAGGTGGTTATAAGATAAAGGATCTGCCTGTGCCAGTACATGCACAAAATTAAATCTAAGTTCATCAAAGCAAGTGTACTAGGACTTTATCAACTGAGGCAAAACTTGCACTGAACTTTATTCCTGAGATTCAACTATTACTGGAGAATTTCATATCAACTTCTAGGAGTTTTAGCTCAAATACTGGAAGAAATTACAAATTAAATAATCCTGTATCACAGTGATGGAGAGCCAGTATTTTGGGTTCATACATTCAAAGACTTCTCTATCTCCAAATTCAGTGGCATGAACAGCTCATATGTTTACCAGTTAGCAAATGTAGAACATCCATTCTTCTCCTTCCCCACAGTCCTTTGCAAGTGCTCAGGGGAAAAAAAAATTAGTGATTTATGGCGCTTAATGGAAGCACAAGTTGTTATGACTACTGGCAAAATATAGGAAAGAATTATGACAATACAGAAAATTCAGAATCCTTTAATTGTATGTGACACCTATATGGAAATCACAGGTGAAACCCAACACTAAATTAGAGACTTGAAAGTTAAAGCTTGTCAATTTGAACATTCTTCTAAAAAAAAATATTACTGACATTGGCTTCAATTCCCAAGCTCAAAAAGAGTGCTGCAAAAGTTTAATGCTTCAAAGACTAAGAGACTTAATTAAAGCCAAAATTTTAGCTTTGTTTTATGGCTGAAGAGCACTGTCAATCAACTAAGCATCTGTTCTATATGTATAAGAACTGTAGTAACTGTAAACTCTAATAAAAACAGTATGAAGACATGATGATATTACAGATTAAGTACATCACCACTACACATCCAAAGATTCTAGAGCACACCTGCCTATTCAACCCTGAACACAGGGAATATCACATATATCACAATACGACATGAAAAAAACACCTCTTAACAGCTGCAAAGACAAGCCACTCAATGTTAAGAATTATTAACCATAAAATATAACTTACACTTGAAGTGGGAGGGGAGAAAAGTATATACACTTATACCATAACCACCACAGCAGCCTATTTTAAGAACACCCTACCACTCTTTGGGGTAGAAATGAAAAGTTCTTTAAGTGATCAGACAGTCTGACATCTCCAAATACTTCTTTAAGGCTAAGTAAACAATCAAATCGCTGTGAGTTCGATCTATACCCTTCTGATACTTCCCTATAAAAGGTATCTATTTCTGTTGCAAAAATGTAACCTTTCTTGACCACAGCTGCTTGTAACTACTGCATCTCCAGAAAAATGTTTTCAGTAAAGGTTTACTCAATACTGCAAGTCCTACAACCTTCACCATAACTAGTTCAATCTGACCTTTTGCACTCTTTCAATGAGCTGCAGCACTTCCCTTTGATTCTTGCTTTTCTGGACATTACTTGTGACAGAGACAAAGGGATACACCTAACGACAAATCAAAAGCCTCAGGTTAAACAAGCCTCAGAGCACACATTCAAATCCAAGACAGCGAAGTAACCAGACCACTGAGACTCAACTGCAGAAATTCTGCCCTTGCTGGCTAAAGAGAGCATTCTCTTATGACAGACCAGTCCATTTAGCCAGTACATTATAGCCCTGCTCTATTTTTCAGTTTAGACACTGTGCCCAGTGTAATTTTCAAATTGAAGGCTAGTTATTCCCTCCACCCCCCTTGCAGAAAATGGGGTAGACACATTACCTTTCCCTAGCTATTCCAGAAGACCCTCTCACTCTGCTATTCATCAGCCTTTTGACACCGTCCCCCGTAGCATACTCCTGGGAAAGCTGGCAGCCCATGGCTTGGACAAGTTCACCCTTTGCTGGGTTAAGAAGTGGCTGGATGGCTGGGCCCAAAGAGTGGTGAATGGTGCTGCATCCCATTTCTGGATGGTCCCTGGTGGCATCCCCCAGGAATCAGCATTGGGCCCTGTCCTATTTAACATCTTTATTGATGATCTGCATGAGGGGATTGAGTCTACCATCAGGAAATTCACAGATGATGCCAAGCTATGTATCATTGTTGATCTGCTGGAGGGTAGGAGGGCTCTGCAGAAGGACTTGCATAGGCTGGATCCATGGGCTGAATCCAATGAAATGGGATTCAATAAGACCAAGCGCTGGGTCCTGCACTGTGGCCACAACAACCCCATGCAGCACTACAGGCTGGAGACAGAGTGGCTGGACACCAGCCAGGCAGAAAGGGACCTGGGGGTACTGACTGACAGCAGCTGACAGCTGTGCCCACGTGGCCGAGAAGGCCTATGGCATCCTAGCCTGCATCAGGAATTGTGTGGCCAGGGAAGTGATTCTTCACCTGTACTCAGCACTGGTGAGGCCACACCTTGAGTGCTGTGTCCAGTGCAATGTCCCCTCAAGGATATTGAGATGCTGGAGCATGTCCAGAGAAGGGCAACAAGACTGGTGAAGGGTCTGGAACACAAGTCCTAAGAGGAATGGCTGAAGAAGCTGGGGATGTTTAGCCTCGAGAAAAGGCTCAGGGGGGACCCTACCACTCTCTACAACCACCTGAAAAGAGGCTGTAGCCAGGTGAGGGTTGGTCTCTTCTCCCAGGCAACCAGCAATGGGACAAGAGGATACAGGCTTAAGCTGCACCAGTGAAGTTTAGGTAGAACATTAAGATGAAATTCCTCACAGAAAGGGTCACTGGGCATTGGAATGGGCTGCCCAGGGATGTGGTGAAGTCACTGAATCTGGAGGTGTTAAGGAAAGACTGGATGTGGCACTTAGTTCCACTGTCTAGTTGACAAGGTGGTTTAAGGTCATAGGTTGCACTATGACCTTAAAAGACTCAAAGGTCTTTTCCAACCTAGTTGATTCTGTGATCATGTACTAGGAAGAACTTCCCTCCATTCCTCATTCTCTGCTAAACTGGCAACAGTACTGCTGCTGTATGAATACAGCGTTTCAGGCAAGGAGGGAATTGTACTTATCCTCTAAGAAACTGACAACTTTTTGCAAAATTGACTAGAGAGATTAATAACTTCTTTCCAAGCATTTGTTATCATGGAGTCAGATTCCACAAACTAATAAAATTAGTTATTTATAACCACTGCATTGTCTGGAATTTTAAGTTCCATATTCAGAAAGCAAGAAAATAGGAGAACCCCCACCACCACACTGCCTAAACTGGATTTACTATCTGCATCTTAGTCTAAGATTTTACGAAAGATTCTTATATACAACTTCTAAAGCCAGAGCATTATTAAAACTGGACTTCACCCTGACATACCTACAGGTTGGGCGAAGAGATGATTGATAGCAGCTCTGAGGAGAAGGAACTGGGGGTGATGGTGACGAAAAACTCAACATGAGTTGGCAGCATAATATCACAGCCCAGAAGGCCAACCATACCCTGGGCTGCATCAAAAGGAATGTGGCCAGCAGGCCGAGGGAAGAGATTCTCCCCCTCCACTCTGCTCTTGTGAGAACCCACATGGAGTGTTGTGTATAGCTCTGATGCTCCCAAAAGGGCGGGCATAAAACTGCTGGAGCAAGTCCAGAGGAGGGCCATGAAGTTGAGGGCTGAAGCACCCCCCCTACAGAGACAGGCTGAGAGAATCAGGGCTGTCCAACCCAGAGAAGGCAGCATGGAGACCTCATAGCAATCTTCCAGTACCTGAAGGGGGACTACTGGGAAGCTGGATAAGGACTTTTTGTCAGGAACTGCAGTGACAGGACCAGGAACAATGGGGACAAATAGGAAGAGGGGAAATTTAGACTAGATAGTAGAAGAAATTCTTTACTGTGAGGGTGGTGAGACACTGGAACAGGTTGCCCAGGGAGGTTGTGGATGACCCAGCCCAAACAATGTCCAAAGCCAGCTGGGATATGGCCTTCACCAACCTGGTCTAGCGGGAGCTGTCACTGTCCATGGCAGGGCTTTGGTTGGGATTAGATGATCTTTAAGGTCCCTTCCAACACTTAACATCCTATGAAAAATAATTGGAATTAAGAAGGTAAATACCTTAACAGAGTCATAATATTCTCAGTGAATCAAGAGTCACTGGAAGTGCCAGAAGCATTTCACAATCTACACTCTCAGGCTGACAAAAAGCAAAGTATAGCAAAATCTTTGGTTTACATATTTGGCTTTACAGGAACAATTCCTTATACTCTGCAATTCCTTGCATTAAGCGAAGTTTAAACATTCCAGAGAGAAATTTATAGTGCACTCATGGGTTTGGGGGGATGGCGTGTCATCTTAGGTATCCTGAAGAAAAGGAGGAAAAGCAGAGATGCAAACAACATGTATCTCAATGGTTGCTGATAGTTCTAAAGGAACCAACCCTCATCAGACTTTTCTTGGATAAATAAATCAAAGCAGGGCACACGCTGGGTTTCTACAAACACCAGTACCTCGTTAAGCTCTCTAGAGGTGAAGACTTGAATTTGGAGACTGCTTTTGTAACTCTAAAGGCACCAATAACCAACGAATGCCACTTATTTATTAAAAGCTGTAAGGCAGATGGATTTGATTATCAAAAATCCATTTTCTGTAACATAAGAAGAGCAAGGAGACAGGAGGACAGAAAAAGAGAAATGGAGGCAATTTACCTGGATTAGAAAAATTCCTACCTCTGTCACTGTTCTGTCTTAAGATCAGATTATTTTTTACCCTGTGTTTCCCTATACCCACCTTCATCTAGGTCGCAGAACTTCTTAAAAAGAGAAACTTATGCAACTGTATGGTGTAATATGGGTCTCATCTTTTGGAAGGTGTCTGTGATTCATAAGTACAGAAGTGTATTGACAAAAAGTTAGTGATATGACTCCTATTTAAGTGACACTCCTCAGCTTTACAGCCTTTCATGAACTCAACTGCAAAACACCTGAAGCCAGATTTTAAATTATTTTTGTTTTAAAAACGAAAGGTTGACCTAAGTTTAAAACCCAAGTAATATTTGCAGTTTAAGCTACAATAAAGCAGTCCAAATCAGTTGACTTAGGCTGTTAATTGTTTCAATTCTTCATAAGCACCTTCCAAGTATTAACAGAATGCAAAGCATGTTATCAAACACATTATCAGCAGTGAAACATGACAAAGCAAAATGAACAGGAAAAAAACCACACAGAAAAATCTCCCATATTTAAGTCATTTAACTTAGCAATATAAATAAAACTAGATAATTACAGAGAAGATATTAAAAGGGCTCAAAATCCTAGATGAAATTAAAGAACAAAGCCTTTCAAATGCCATCATGAGAGCTTGTCTTGAAAAGACGAAGTACTTGTTACAATATGTGCAGGTAAGCAGCTGCTGATATACTAAGCCCTTGGAGGATCTCCCAAAAGGGGGAAATTACACATCAGTTCTTCAATAAAACACTTTAGTCATATCTCTGTGTAGGTGATAAATGATGTCACTGAAGAAGTATGGCTCTGACACCAAGGTTTCTTAATAGAAAGTTACTTTGAAGTGCTATTTGGTCTTTTATTTGAATGCCCATAGTTCACATGCCTTCAACTTTTACTGATGCTTTTATTTATAGCTGTGTTTCGGGAAAAAAAAAAACTACACACAAGAAAATCAACAAAAAAATCCTAAAAACAACAGGACTACTATCACGCTTTCTGTGCCAGAGCTTTCTTGGTTTTATGTTTTAATCCAGCATATGCACCTGACATGCCAGGTGTCTTACTCTAAAAAAGGATGCCAAACTATTAATTACAGCAACAGCTTTTGAAATCCATCTTATTAATCACACATTTTGTTTTAGCAGACTTTCCTGGCTTTTGTAAAGTTTTTGTAAGTCAAACTGAAGCTGTTGGTCATCCCTTGGGAACTGCTCCATACATATCCAGGAAAACTTCTGTTTCCATGTTCCTTGTGCCATAGAACCTACTAATGATGCTTAGGCTCCAGAAAGCTATGATGCTTTGTTCACAGGTACAGCAATTCTCACAAGGTTAGACTCCTAAAATTCCAATCTGTAGTCATAACAGCTCCTTAAGCTTGCAAATGCTACTCGCTGTAATTACAATCAACACGTTTCTTACTATTACAGAGTACCACAACCTCTTCAATTGCTGAGAAAACAACTGAGAAAGAACTCTCCCACCCCCAGGTCCCCCATGGGTAACTGATAAAATTCTTTACAAAATGATAAAATACTTACAAAATATAATGTATTTTCTGTAATTCACAACAAGTTGTTCCCTATTTTCCTTAAAAATGGTACTTTTTAAATCACCACTGCTGTATTTACCTAGAGCTATAGGTAAAACCTGTTTCTACAATAACTTCCTGAGCTTTCTTTGGAGTTATGTTTGATAGATCAAGCCAAAGCCCATCTTCAATATTTTATAAGTATATAAGAAGTGTTAAGTACAAGGCCTACTAGACCTGTTAAGTTACTCCTCTGTAGAGATGGAGGAAAGCTGTTTCTCTTCCTAAGTGTACAAATACCTGATAAGCACTGTGACATACAAGCATTAGCATCCACTACCACTATTACACACATACAAGCATAGCTAAGAGACAAGTACCAAGCATTTGGCTAGGCTGTTTGCAATAAAGTAGAAAATGAGTGACCAGAAAGCCATGTCCAGAGAGGTTTATAAACAAAAACCCACTGACAGTTCCAGTGCTAGCACAAGTCACATGCTCTGCTTTGCTATACTCAGAAACCAAGAAACTGACATTACACAAAAATTCTTCCTTCAGACGTAAGCATTAAACTTTTATTTTCTACTGAGGAGATGAAGTGCGGGCTCCTCATAAAAAACAACAGGACCTCAAATAATTAAATTTGCTACAGTAGCTGAATAAAAGTGGTAGCAAATTGCAAAGTTTGGCAAGCTTTCTAAAGACATTGTTTTACCTGATTTGATAGAAATGAGATTATTTATCAGAAGTCCACATTTGGCCCACAGACACAATGCTGGCACCCCAATTTTCACTCTTCATTTTCTATAAAACCTAAGGTAATTAATTTTGCCCAAATTTTCAGCAGGTTCAGCACCTAAAGCACCATGTTTAAAATATTGCCAAATAACAGATTAGCAAAACAAGTTTAAAAGCACTGACTTTTTATAACTAAATAAAAAAATAACAACTTAATGCTGCCACAACAATAAGTGGGGCTACTTACATAATGCAGGAATAGCAGTCATAATTCATACTGATTGAGGAAATAAGGCATTAGTTTCAGATTGTTTCATCTCTGGGATGGGGAGGCACACTTTTGGATAACCAATTTATTTCATTAAAATTATTCACTTAATTAAGCCTACTTATTCAAGTATAATTGCATCTATTTGCAAACACACTGCAAGCAACAACACTTTGGTTAAAACTTGGGACAATATGCTCTGCAGCCTTAAAAAACAACTTTTCCACTTCAGTAACAGAAGCATAGGTTTTCAGTCAAGAACACTAAAGCAAATTTCAGGATATTTGTAAGCTGAAAGTTCCAAAGCTGTAAGTCTGAGATGGTATTCCAGATTCAAAAGGGGCCCACAAGGATCCCAGATTTGACAGAGGAATGCAGCTCCTCAGTGAAAGCTTCAAAGTTAACTGTTTTAGAAGGCAGCACTGACCACACACATACAGTGTACATGCTTGTCAGCTGTGGTCACCTTGGTTACCAGATTAAGATATTGTTATTTTGCCTTAGACAAATACTTGCTTCAGGTGTGAAATTTTACGAAAACTAGTAAGTTAAGTTCAAACTGTAAGTTTGGAGATTTGTCAGAACTACTAACAAACAGGTTCATGCTAACATTCATCTCAGCCCTTCTGTGAAAAAAGAAAAAAAAAAAGAAAAATCTAGGAAACTGAAAAAAAAATCATTATCTATATATATGAGATCCACAACACAAAGCCAACACTTGCAAGTAATTCCCTGATGTACAAGAAACCTCAAATACACAAGAAGTATATATACATAGAGAGAAGACTCCAGTTATTCTTCTAGCTTCACAATCAGGGTGCGGGAACAGAAACTCCAAAAATAAATAATCACCCCAGAACTAAAACTTGTATAATAATCACCACTGGCTGGTTAAGTGATCACATCAAAGCAAGGTTTCATAGTTGCAACTCAAGACCCTGAACTGCAATCATAACATGGGAAAATCAATCAAAGAGTATTTCAGACTGAACTAAAAATAAAAAAATGTATCAGTGAGACTTGGCCATTTTGAATGTTTTAGGGCTAGAACCATTTCTAACAGCCATATCTTACCAGATAATTTAGAACCAAAATCGATGGTTATGTGCTAGTTATAGACCAAATTTAAGTATTCAGAAACTACGGTAGTGTAGGAACTATATATTTGCCATCTTGAAGATAAACCTACTTCAGTGTGTAGGCCCAAAATGAGGTTACATTTACTGGTCAAGATTCTTAGGGGTTTCACCCTCTTCTTAAAGCCAACTCCATACTTTAGAAGCCACTACCTAACAAATATATTCCTAATGGGGAAAGTGCTAACACCACTTGGGCATAAATGGGAAACAGTCTTGTTCAAAGACTTAATCATATTGCTCTAATTTTGGTTTTGTCAATGAGCCTGCAAAGACTCAGATAAGCACAGAGGCTGATTCAGTGTGCTTAACTGAAACAGAAGAGCTGGGTACCAGGTCTTGTCAAAACAATGCATTAACAAAAAAGAAAAATCAACGATGCTTTACCCTCTCCGAAGTACCATCATCATCTTTCGCCTTCTCGTTCTATCTTACACACTTGAAATTACTAGAAAGGAAACAGCTGAGGAATGCTGCTACTCTTATGCCACGCTTTCCATTGACTGCCATTTCAGGAATGCATATAGGAAAATAAAGGAGCTTGGAATGTCTCCACTCATCCAGCAGCATCAGAGGCTGATGAGCTTATGGATGGCTCCACTGCCTTCCAGCTGCATTCCAGCTTGCATTTTACGGCTGTCAAGATCAATAAAGAAAAATATATTGTTGGGCACTGACAAAACATTTGTTAGGCAAGTGTCCTCATATGCTGCACACCTTAGTTGGTATGATCTATAATTATACTACAGTACAGCAGAAATAAGACGTAATTTACAATTTCTTGGTTCCAAGAATCCCAGAATGGTGTATTCATGCTACAGTTGTTCAAAACTACCACCACATTGCTTTCAGAGCCCATTAGTTTTTCTAAGTCTAACCCATCTGAATATATCCTTGGATAAAATTTCAGTATTGGCTAGAAGACATGCATGTTCCTCAATTTAAGACGGAGTGAGCCCAGCTTCAGGAAACACAATTACATCGAGAGAGACTACCAGTTTGCTGGGTTCTCAGTTTTTGAGAGGATTGCACTAAGTGTCTTACTAGCCTAAGTAATAACTTTGAGAAAGGGAGCAAGCAAGAGCATGAGCAAAGGGATAAACAAGTAAAGAACTGGACAAGAGGCTGTGAAACCATCTGTTCCAACTAAAACATAGCATATATTAATTAAGCCTGGAATAGAGATGCCTCCAGAATGGTATGTCTACTAGCGATTTATACTGACTGCTTCTGTCTCCTAGCCTCAGATTTAGCTAACAACTGAAATTCAGTAATTTGGTAAAATAGTATTCTTACTACTAAAATGTCAAGATCAAAAAGGTCTTAAAAATCAAGTGTGTTCTTGTCAATTTTATTTGTACATACAAAAGTACATCTCATTTACTCTTACAAGGGGCTTTTTGATGCCTTATCAGAAAAATGTGTTCTAACACTATCAAAAATACACCTGAACACATAGAAAACCACACACCAAGCTGTACTGTAAAAGCAGCATTAATGCTACAGTGAAATTCCTATCTAGACACCAGCAGAAATTGTCCCCGAACATTAGCTTCAGGAAATACTAAAGCCCTACCAGCTGAATGCATCCTTACACTGGAATGTGGAACTCTTCCTCCATGACTAACAAGTTTAAGAAATTCGTCAGTTACTCTAACATAGAAACTGGCTTTAAATACTTTAACTAATTTCTATATGCTAGAATTCACTTGGGTTATTCTGTTTCTGTACAGGAAATTTCCACAGCAATGAAAATACATAGAAATCCCAGGTTCGAACTTGACAGACCACTAAGAAGTAATAAACCTTAAGAGGTGAAGAGATTGTTACTCATTTCTTTTATAAAACACCAAGAACACAATTTTTTGAACACAGTATTTAAATTTCCACTATTGTACTCACAGTATATTATGAAAAATCACACCCTTTTTCCCGTCTTCTTGTCTTCATTTCAAAGAGTAAAAAAAAAAATATTAGATGACAAGATCAGTAGGAAGTTAACAAGTACTTATTGTACCATCTGAACCTAGCTACTGTAACTACAGAGAGAGATCTGTGGCCCACATAACATCCAATTACAATAGGGAATTTAAACAAATATGCCTCTGTAGTCTGATCACTGAGTGAAGTCAACATTACATTTATTTCTGGACTCATTTTCTCTGTTCTTTCTTGCACAAAAACAAAAAAACCAAACCAAAAACCAAAAAAACAACAACAACAAAAAAAACCCAACAAAAACTAGCTGAGCAAATTACTCCAAAATTCTCAGTGGTAGATCTACAATGAGAGCATTAGAAGGTTTGGTTATTAGAAGGTTGGTTCCCCTCCAAACACTAAGATTTATGCATCAGTTTTGTAATGAGTACAAACCTTTCTGTACAAAACGAAGTCCTCCTACTTGACAGTTTCAAAAAATTAACAAGTTTACCATATGCACCAGTATTCTCATTCTCAGAAAAAGTCATGGTAGAAGGCATAACTAGGAGGATACTAGGATAGTTTTGAGCTATTTCCATACCTTCCTTACCCTTAGTTGTTGGGTGCTGCTGCTATGATGTAAACAATCTAAAGATTTAAGACTCTAGGAACCTGTTCTTTGCTCTTACAACTTGACATGCTTCGCATATTGTAGCCTTGACTCAAATGCATGATCTCTGTTACCATTATCAGAAGGGATCCATAGAGTGCAGCCATAATGCCCTCTATCAATTCTAAGGCAAAGGGATCCAGTGCTGGTAGATTTTATGTCCCTTTTGCATCAGTGGTTGCTGTTTGAAAGGGCGGTGTAACAAGGACACAGTTGATGCCAAAGGTATCTGTACTTGCATATCACGTACTAGAAATATGCCACCAGAAGCCCCAACAGAACTTTTCACATAAACAATTGCAAAAACTCATGCAAAGGAAGGTACTTCTTATCGAAGAAATAAATCTCACAGAACCCAAAGGAAATATTAAGAGAGCAATAACTGTCCTTACTCAGGAGTAAGCAAGCATGCAGTGAAACACACAGAATCTAAGTCAGTACTCAAGGATAAATGGAGCAGACTCCTACAACAGTGGGAGCAAATCAAAATTTCTATTTAATGCTGCATACTGCTCTATCTGCAAACTAATACATAACTTGTCTTCAAGGAATTTTGGTTAATTAAACTGTGGTAGTCACAAACAAAACTATGACATGAATTCTTCACCAAGGAGTAGGAGCCTTCACCAACAACACCCCCTGTGGGTACGCAATGATCCCCATGCACAAACAGCCAAGACAATTTCCTTTATCTTACCTCAAAAGCACTACCCTCCCCAAGAACAGGCAAGATCAGGACAGCAGGACATGTTCTTTTCATGCTATGTGGTGGAATTAGGCTACAGCACTCACATTCCTCACCCAGAGAGAATGAGGCCAAAAACAAGGTTACCATCTTCTAAGCCTGAGCAGACTCAAAGAAAAAGGGCAATCAAAAAGCAGGCTGCATAAACTGTCATAACCACAGCCTAATCTCAGCCAGTGATGAGGTGTGTGCAGGTACTCCACACTGCATATCCCATATTCCCAGAGGAGCAGTGTGCACAGGAAATCCAGCCTTCCAGGAAACTGGCCACATTGTGGTCCCTCCCCACTACATGCGGCCCTTCCATGGTGCTGCCCAGAAAGGGTGGGCTCCACTTTCCTGTATAAAGTTCTATGTAACTTCTAGACAAACTAATTTCAGCTATTAAAGCAATAAATTCCAGACAGAGCTAGTGAATTAAATCCTCTTTCATGAAAGCAAAGAAAAGCAGAGACTGAGGAATGATAGGTGTTAAGCTTTCAGGATGAGAGAACTGAATCCCATGCTGAAGAAATATGTCTGCCTAAGAAGGGAGACACCAATAATCTGCAAGGTCACAGTTCACCTTTGAGCTCCTTTCTTCTCCCAAGTTACCCTCACATTCTATTGTTAAGGCAGATTAGAAAAGCTGCACAAGTTAGATCTCATCCTGCATAACAGCTATCTGGGAGTGCAACATTCAAAACTTCCACCTCCACTAGAATAATGGCACTGACATCTGATTGTAAATTTAAATTCTCATTTAAAAGCTTTCTGGTCTTACAGATACATACATACATACAATATGTATATAATGCAGATTATGCAGCAGAATACACACTATCCTGCTGCAATATCCTACACTGCATATATATCTTATAGATAGGGAAACAGTACGCAACTGTTTTGTCCTTTGTGCTTCAGGCCTAACCCAAGAACTCACGCAGAGCAAGTTCATAAAGTGAGGTTTGAACTGAAAATTACACAAAGGAGTAATAACTATCACCTAGTGACAATTCTTTCTCTTCTGCAAGTTGCCAAAGAATTCAATTGACCTGTCCTCAGATATAATGCGCTCAAGCCCACTCATTTGTGCACATGCAGATATAAAACAAAAAACTCACTGGCAGTGTCAAGAGCTGAAGCAAGTACCTATATATATCCTCCCACCCTTTCTCCTCTCAACTACCAAGTCAAGTAATGGTTTTCTTTCCCATATGCACAAAGAGAAACAATTCTACATGCAGCTTTCTGATGGTGATGGCATTCTACCCCACTCAGAAGAAAAGCTTAGCTAATAACTTCAAAAACAAAGACTGATGCTCCATTAAAGACCAGACCTGAAGTTGACCAGAATTTCAAGATTAACGGTATGTTCCCCATAGCACTTCCAACTACCTGGGGTGTGAAAAAGAAAACAAAGCTTAAGTCTCTTCCTATAACTGCCATATGTAGCCAGAAAATCAAATGCTAAATAGTGTATTAAATATTTAATTCTATCACTATTTCAGACACATGCATTTGCTCTCAATAAACTGATGGAAGAAAAAAGGGACACAAACCAAACAAAGTACAATCATTTTATCTTTGCTGAGATAAATTTATTCCTCCGAAGCAAAAACGTCTACATGGGATCTGACAGACAACAAAAAACAAAAAACACGAACCAACTAAAGAACCATAAAGCAACAGCATGCCACAGCAGTCTTAAACACAACAACATGGACTTGAACACAATTACCATCAGTCACTCAAAACTGTCAGGAAGAATGACAAGTTTTTGAAGAGTTTCCTTTGAGAACAGATACAGCTTTGTTCATGCCACAGCCAAATTTGATTAAATGAATTCATGTTATAGACTACATCGTGCATGATTTGCACCTTTTATATGGCATATTATAGGAAAGTAAGATTTTGTGTTAATAATGAAGTGAAACCATTCCGAGTTGGTCATAGGCAGGGATTTGCTATATGCCTTTCTTTTATAGCAACAGGCAACACTAACTCACTGCACTGCCTCAAGAGGATTATAGCTTCACAACTGAATTTATTTGCTTTCAATATCATAAAATCAGAAAAGGTGCTTTGGTCCTCACTAAAGGAGGGGAGGGGGAAGGAGTGAGCAAGAATTTTAGCAGTGATGTAAATCTTTACCTCTGTTCCCTTAGACTTTGCCCTTCCAAACTGCAAGCTGACTACAAGGTAAAAAACAGGAGAGAACAAGCTCAGAATTATCCTGATGAAAGCTTTTCTGTATATAGTATCAAAGACATTTTGAAAGTGCCATCTGGACATCAGAAGAAGAGAACGCCATCTCTTATTCTAACAACAGAGTTAAACTAAATGTCACCCTTTTCTACCAATGGCTGGAGTACAGCAACTTGCAGACCTAAGGAACTAACCAGTTAAGGTATGACTTCTAATACAGAGCTCCCTGGAAGGACAAAGCAATCACAACTTGATTAGAGGAGGATAAATACAGAAAACCTCGCAATAAAGTGACAGGCTAGCCTGCAGTCAGGTAACCGTGCTGCATGAGCACACTGACAGGCTTAACCACAACACACACTCATTCTTCCAGTTCAGTTCACAACTGAAAGTAAACCAACACCCTTTACAGGGGCACAAGTGACAACTCAGACACAGGAAACAGAGCAAAGACTCATATAATTTTATATCCTATGTTCAAAAGGGGATTCTATCCAGTTCAGCAAGGCTATCTATGTATTTATAGAGCGTCATATCCCTGAAAAACTTATATGGGATAGGGAAAACAAATTCACCATCTCGATTTTTTTTAATGTAAAAAACTACCTCACCTAACCATTTTGTGAAGATTTCTACTTGATCAACCTACAACAAATAATCATTTAGATTTTTTTTTTAAATTACTGAACAACTTCTAAACTTAGGAACGAGAAGGTAGCCTGTCAAACATAATTTTTTGCTTTCCAGACATACAGTGAATCTAATATTGTGTGGAAGCTTTTGGCCTTCTAGAGAAAAAAACTATTCAGGCAAACCCGCATTATCTCCGGATTGCCACAGCCTTTCCTTATTTGGCTAACGTTTTGAGATTCCAATCAGACTGCTATGAAGTTCAACATGCACAAAGCATCCATTTTGAGGAAACTTCACAGCCAGTTTCCCGTCCATTCCCCCCCCTGCCCCAAGTGAAAGTTACCTCCCCCGGAACCAACCCCCCTCCCACATACCCACACAGAACAAAGCGATACGGATTGGGTTTTTTACTACTTTCCAAAGATAGGAAGAAAAATTTAAGACCCCTGCTTCCCTTGAAATTCAGCTTTCACGCTGTGGCGGGAGCCATCAGTAACGAAAACAAGCAGCCCCTTACTGATATGCGTTTCTATCTCATGAACAAAACACTGGTTTCCCCTAGAAACCGGAGAGAAATAGATGATCCGTCTCTCAACACGCCCGCCCGCACACACGAGCGGGCTTTAATCGGCTCGAATACTGCGGAACCGGGGAGACGAGGGAAGCAGGGAACTGCTACCGGGACCCTGGGCAAGGGGCAGGGGCGAAAGCGCCCTCCGAGGCGACCCCGCTCCCCTCACCTGCGGCCACCCCCCCACGCCGGGGGGCACCTGCCCCCTCAGCCCACACGGGGCAGGGCCCGCTCCCTCTGGCCCTCCAAGGGAGGCGCTGCCAAGAGGGGAAAACGAAAGAGGGTCAACGGCACCTCCTTCCCGCCGGAGGAGAGGCCCATCCGCCCCTTCCGACACCCTGCCCGAGGGGAGGGGGTGCAGCCTCTCGCCCCTGCAGCCCCGCGGGCCAGGGGGCTCGGCCCGCGGCCCCTCCGGCCGGTCCCAGACTGACCCCACTGCCGCCTCCCCGCCCCGACACCCCCCACCGGAGGGAGCGCAGCCGCCTCCG